>ML685778.1:21524327-21651066 GCA_007922175.1 Pelusios castaneus
TCCCGGAGCCCGGGAGCACTGCTGGGTGGCCGGCTCGAATCGGAGCCGGTCTCCCAGCACCGGCCAGGGGTTCGGGTGGCAGCAGGAGCTCCGGGGGAGCTTCTGTGGCCACCCGATCCCCGGCTGGGGCGGCAATCAGCTGGAGCCCCAGCGCAGCTTGCGGAGCCCATATGTCAATTTCACTGCTCAGCTAGAGCAGTGAAATTGACATGTTGACAGCTCCGATGTCCCAGAGTGGCATTGATTGGCACTCTGGGACATTTCCGGAGGCCAATCATTGCGCGGTGAGCATACATACGAGCTCAAACGCGCAACAGATGATCCGGAACAGCTGTTACCACTCTCGGCCGAGTGGTGGTTGGAATGCGCATCAAGAAGGCGCTTAGTGCGAAGGAAAACCATTTCACGTGTGTACAGTTCGCTTATTAACGCGCGGTAATGATTTTTAGTGCGGATTACGGTGCTCATGTAGGCAAGCCCTAAGGCTTAAACAGCTCCTCCTGAACTAGGTTTGTGCCAGCCTAGATGTAGATGCATCTGACGAAGTGGATTATAGCCCACGAAAGCTTATGCCGAAGAAAATCCGTTAGTCTATAAGGTACCACAGGACTCTCATTGTTTTTTGCTGTACACAGACTAACACGGCTCCCCCTCTGGAAATTCCTAGATGTAGAGCAGCTTGAAAGGGTGAGAGTAGTCTACCTACTGCCATCCCACAATGCACCTGTTGTCTTTTGAAATTTCCCAGTATGCATTGCTTCTGGGCACTGAGCCAGGAGTTGTGGCGTAGGTACACAGAAGATATTGCAACTAAAAGAGTGTAGGGAGAACTGTTAGAGAGGCAAACCTTAAACCAATTCAACATGGCTAGTTTCGATGCACAAATTTATGCCTGAAGCACTTATGAAAGGTTTGGTTATCTAGTGTAAACTAGATCTCAGGAGTCAATGTTGCCTGAACTGGAGTGTCCTGCACATTTCTTGAAGCCGTCGAGATCCAGCCCTTAATAGCCTCGGTTCTTGCATAGCAACCTCCTAGAGCGTTCATCTTCTCACTTACAAAGTCTATGTGGAAGAGGGGGAGGGAACATTCCTGAAAAATTCTAGCCAGTTTTTAAAGCAATTCAGTTGAAAGTGGATTTAAATAAGATGGGGTCTAAAATGGCAGTCCAAATTTATTTCCGATAGAAAATTGGGTTTTCAACCAGACAAAATGTTTCGTGGAAAGTGTCTGCTTTCCCTGGAAATTTTTGATTTTTCATGGAAAAACTAAAGCACAAAACCCAAAATATTTTGGCCAAAAACTTGAAATGTTTTCATTTCCAGCCAAAAAATTTTGGCATTCAAATTTCAGTCAAATGCCCCCAAAATTATCTATAGAAAAGGTAGATGAAAACGATTGTTTTGTTTTCATCAAAATGCTCCAAGTAGGGGATGGGGGGAGGAGAACTAACCACTTTTTGATCAGCTCTAATTTCAAACCAGTTGGAGCCAATAGTGTAGACCACCAGCTCTGGGCAGCCTGTATCATTTTTACCTGTGGTGATGGTTCAGCAAAAACAGCTACACCCGCGTCTTTAACCAGTTCTGAAACCAATTTAGCAAAACCAGTTTAATTTTTAAAAATATTCTAGGTTCAGACTGACCTATGGTTCACTTTCCAGGCATTCCGGATGGAAAGGATTTGTACTTGAATGTATGCAGAACAGTGAATATCCCAGTCAAAGATTCGGCATCGTTTCTTTCCTGCTTATTTTCCTAAATGAGTGAAATTCATATTTACTGTATTTTTCCACCTTTTTCGTAGACACCTCAAGAAAGTCATTGGGATTTATTTGTGCAACGACTGAGCAGCCACCATTTATTCAGAAGAATCAATTGCTGTGAGATACAAAAACAAAGCGTGGTGCTTTCCAGTTCAAAACGTCGGGAGATTAGATAGGACGGCTGGAGAGATTGGATGGCGATGGCAAGCGAATGAACAACCCTAAGTACCCTTATAGACCCAGTGACCGCAAGTCCTTGATCATGATTGGTCTGGTCTGGATAATGCCAGGAGTAGGCATATTAAACAGATGAATGGCAAGTTCTAATTCATCTCTTTAATGTTGTACAGTCGGAAGACTGTAGCCCCCCTGCTGTTGCGTAATTTCACGCTGAGGAGTCTGATGGGGTTTCCTGCGGACTGATCCTTTATGGATCAGAAAACTCTCTTTCCCTTTCTCTCATTAACCCCTTTCATGCCAGACCTCACTGAACAGCAGGCTTTGCCTCCTCGTGGGAATCCTCTGGCGCATCCCAGAGGCGAACAGTTTGATGTTTTGCTGGTGTTTCTTTCAATGAAATGCAGCAAAAAGGACTAAAAAAAATGAAGTTCCAATACTCTTTCACATTTATGTGAAGGGTGAACTCACCTTGCCTATAGAGAACCCATTCAAACAGCACGGCCTCGTCTACACCAGAGAACGGAACTGGTTTCAGTTTTACTTCATGTCCATATTAACAGTCCTTAAACTCCTTTCAGTCACAATGCCCTCTGGGTGCCTATCCCCCAATTCCTGGCTCAGCTCCCAGAAGCTATGCACCCTGGGAGAGTGGGAAAGGCCAGCAGTGTATTATGGGACAGTCACATCACAGGAAAACCAGTTGCATTGTTTCAGCTCCCATTACACACCGGCTCAAAGCTGCTTCGGGTTGAACCAGGTTAGCTCTAGCTAGCTACTGCACTAAACCTCTGCCAAGGGTCATCTTTTCTAACTGGCTATTAGATCTAAAGGCTTTCACCAGTTTAATTTCCCTTGTGTACCTCAGGCCCAAAACATACGACTTGGACAAGGTGAAAAGATTGGACCTGGGGAGGGGGACGCAAAATGAAAACGAGAGAGAGGAAGGAGGAGTTATTATAAAAATAAACATAACTTATGAATCATCCCCAGGTCCACCCCAGTATCACTTATGGGGGGAGCAGTTGGGGAGTTTGCTCCCAGCTCTGGGTGGGCACAGAAGAGCCAAGAGGGGCTGATTATAACAAAAAGTCTGTAGTGAGGCTAAGTGGACTCAGGCAGATATTGTGTTTCCCTTTTGGGGGCACCAGATGGACAGAAGGCAACAGGCCCATTGATCTGCAGAACCTTTATACCGCTCCAGCAGCACAACATCTGGAGACCACCACACTGTTCGGTAGCGAGTTACGCCATTCGTCGCCTTCATTTTTTCTTGTGTTTCGTCAGGAAAGGAGTGACTCGTATAGCACCTGTGTACCTACCATGGCGCCTTGACCTCCGTTGAGGACCCACGGCACTACCATAAAGCAAAGGGTAAATTAATAATGCCAATACACGGAAAGCCGATGGACACTATGGCTCAGTTTCTTTTTATTATGTATATTGCGTTAGGATCTAGGGCTATGTCTACACGTGTTAATTTAAGTCAACTGTGTTAAGTTGACACGCAAATTTTAAGTCGACTTAATGGGGACCCTACAAAAATCAACCTAGAGCATCAACACTGGACACCTAGGTTGACTTGTAGGATCTAGGTGGACCTGGGACAGGTCCACGGTGGCAGGGGGGGCACCCCTTGCCCAGTGCCAGGGGGCTCAGCCTTTGCCCCATTGTACCAAGGTACAATGGGGCAAAGGGGGACAGGGACCCTGGCAGGGCATAGGGGCAGGGTGGGCAGGGTTCTGCCCTGCCCTTTGGGGTGGCATGCCAGGCTGTGGTGGTGCCAGCCACCCTGGCAGGGAGGGCAGTGGGGAAGCCCTGGAGCCCCCTAAGTCGACTTAGGGCTACTCCATGTCCGCACTGGCTAAGTCGACTTTCTAAAGTCGACTTAGCCAGCAAAGTCAACTTAAAACAAGGTTTTATAAAGTCGACTTAAGCAGCTGCTTAAGTCGACTTAAGGAAAGTGTAGACTCAGAGTAAATTAAGTCGACTTAAGCAAACTTAAGTCGACTTAATTTACAAGTGTAGACGCACTCTAGGAGCCCTGGTCACATGCCAGAACTGCAGGGTGCTAGGCACCATAGACAGACAGACAAAAACACTCCCTGTCCCCAAGAGCCATGGGGATGAGGGCCACAGACACAGATCAACCTCTAGGGAATCTTCTTGGCTAGAGGGGACTTCCAAGGTGATATAAAATTAGGGGAGCCCCTATGTCTTTTGTTCTCCCCACTAGATTGCACTCCCTCCCCCGGTGGCACCACACAGGCCACATGTGTTCAAGGGATGTTCGAGTGAGTCTATGAGAATGATTGAGAGGAGACGGTAGTTTCTAAATTGTAGTTTTCTGCCTTCTGGGCTCTCCTGCCTCAGCCTGGCAGGGTTTGATCCTCCCTCTGAAATGCTTCTAAAGGGGGGGATAGACAATTTGTTTTTAAACCGGCTGATGGCTAAGTGGCAGGGAGTTTATTTCCCACTTTTATGACATGCCACAGAAGACACTCACAGGATAGAGGGGTCCTAGAGGACCAGCTGAAATGGTGAATGAAAAGATTACGGTTGTGGGGGAACTGGTGCTATAATGCTCAGAGACCTCTAACCTCACTCTCTAAAGTTTGGGGTTGTTCAGAAGGACGCTGACTCCCGCTGACCTATGTCGACACTGCAGGAGGGAGAGCCAGAGTCTCTTCTGCTTCCTGCATCATCAACAGATCTCTTAACTAGGGATCCTGTTGCAGAATTTTACTAAGGGAGAATGGCCGAGCGATCAGGCAGAGTTTGCACTGTCTGAAGCTAGAAAAGGGCCTTTAGGCACAAACATTTGGTTGGGATTGCTGTGGAATTGAAGGGAAAACAAACCACCCCAGCGTTACCACATTGCCTTACGCACCATTTGCTAATTTACCAGCCGAACCCACAAACCTTCACATGTAGTTCCGACAGCCTTACCACTACTGAAATTTTTGCCGTTGACTGCCATGGGAACACAATTGGGTCCTAAATTCTTACAGCTCTGGATCCAGACAATACTCAGTCATCATGCTGATGTTCCAGTTAAGTCCTGTGCTTAAACACTGCCCTGGAATAAGAATGCTTTGCTAAATCAGGGCCTTAATAGCCCTGCCTGATGCTGTGAAATGCAATCACTTAATCTGGTTTATATTTAAACTGCTTTGTTCGGCGTATTGTCCCTCATCTGCTCATGCTAAATCTAGCCGAAGGACCAAGTGCAAATGTCACCACCGCCAAAGGCACCTTCTACTGTTAAGGAAAAATAACCTGCATTTTATCAGCAGAAATAGCCCTGCCACGGTCTTATTGCGGGCAGTCAATTATTTAATGGATCTCCAAGCATTAAAGTAATCCTCACCCAGATCAGTGGGTGTGTAAATCTCTTCCCAGATGCTATGTAGGTAGATTAAGAGGTGTTCTCAAGCACACCACCACCATGGCCCCAGATGATGTTTCATTGGCAAACAAAGAAAGTTTAATAGGAGGGTATTTTTCCTCCTACTTAATCCAGGCATTTTTCATTCCAGTCACAGAATCTGCCTATTTCTCTGGCACTAGCAAGCTGCCACACCATGCAGCTTTTTCAGGGCACATTCCCTACTATCCACCTGGGGAATGGGTCTTCGACAGTGGAGACACTGGGAAGCAAAAAGAACTGCCTCCATCTACGGTCTCGGTAGCCTGAAGATCAGGAATTTAGGAAATTGTCCAGTCTTTTATTTCACAGAGTCCAACCTTTTAAGGAGCCGGGGCCCAAATCTTGTGAGATATTTAGTCTCTTAAGTCCTATTAAGCACCTAAATAGCTTTGAGGACGGGATTTGCTACAGAGAGTGGGAAAAGATTACCCAAAATGCAATCATTCACCAACTCTTTGCTTTGGACCTTACGAGAGACAATCCCTGGCTTTGCAAGGGCTGTGAAATTGTCCCTTTGTGTTAATGCATTACCCACTTTCCAAACATATACAAAGAGGATGTCTCTTCCCCACCATTTCATAGTTCTCCTGTACCAAATGGTCATTTGTCACCTGCAAGAGGACAGCAACAGAGGTTCTGTGGAACCACAGACAACTTTGTGGGGAAATGCTCTGCTGTTTTGCTTCCTCACCCAACAGGTCATATTTGCACAAGATCTTGTGAAAACAGCCATCTCTCAGCAGACCCAAGCACCATCTCAAAGCACTCCCATCTGACAGTGAAAAGGGTTGCAAACAAGTAAAGCCACCATGAAAAGAGACAGCACACAACGTGTTTACCTCCTCTGACGATCTGTGCTGAGCTGCAAAAATAAAATGGCCAGGGCACAGGAAGAGTGCTAAGAAACCGAAAAATGCCAGACACAGTAGACAAGAGGATAAACAGCTTCAGAGCTACAATCCCATTCAGGTCCAAAGTCTCAATGAAAGGGAGAAAATACCAAAGTCCCAGACTTTTCAAATGTTTTTGTAGGGAGAAAGGGCATCTCCTTAGCAAACAGACAGGGAAAAACATAACAGGGACTTACCGGATGCAAGAGAACAAGATGGCTGCTTTAGCTCTCCAGCTGCCTAGCTCTCCCAATTTAAAGGGACCATTCCAGAAAAGCATGCTGGGAAGTTCCTCTAGCGGAGTGCTCCAGCACTGGAGTATTTTAGGAGGAAATAATGCCCACAGTGAAAAGTGGTTGTTCTAAGCATGGTTCCTCTAGTGTTAAAGACTTAGGGTCAAGTCCTGTTCATTCATATTGCGAGCCAATTAATTAGTTCTTCTCCCTCTATGAAACTAGCTGTTCTCTGTATGTGATACGTGCCTTTAGAGCCCATGAGTGCTTCAAATACTACGGTGATGAGCGGTGGGTAAGACAGCTAGAAGATTTTGCTAGGGAAAGGGCTGCTTTGATGTCATGCTTACTAGCGTGAGATCACACACAAGAACATTGCGTTGTTCTTTAAGGAAGAAAGAAAGGCTGTTGCTACATCTCAGCTCTGGTGTAGGAAACAGCAGTACAGGAAATAAACCCACACATCCGTTTCGACTAGTTGGTAATAATAGAGACACTGAACTATTTTTTTCCTGCTTGTATTTATTTTAAAATTTTCAGCCTGGGATAAGCAGTCATTGTAACCCGTTATTTGAGCCTTACAAATCACCGTTGACCACTTGTGCTTTGGGGCCTTTCTCTGAAGCATGGGTGGGCTTGGCTTTCAGAATAGGATTTCTGCTATTTAGTTTCACCCAGAATTACTCAGGTGGAAAAACCCATTTCCTAGGCATAAGATAGATTGATTCACTCTACAGACAATGGACATGGAGCCTTTATTTAATCTCTCTGCTTGGCACTGGGGGGACCACTCTTGGAATGCTCTGTCCACGTCTGGCGTCCGCAATTCAAATAGGAGCTTGAGACACTGGAGAGGGTTCAGAGAAGAGTCATGAGACTGCTTAAAGGATTAGAAGACCTGCCTTAAAGTGATAGACTGAAGGTGTTCAGTCTATTTAGCTCAACAAAGAGAAAATTAAAGGGCGATCTACACCAGGGGTGGCCAAATTGTGCCTCTTGTCTTTTACAATTAAAGTGCAGCTTGCAGACCCCTTATGTGTCCCCCCATTCTCTGCCTACCAGACTGGGGTGGGGAGTGCGGCAATCGGCCTTGCAGCAGGGTGCTGGGACAAGACGATTCTATCCAGCTGGGAGGTGAGTGCTGGGTAGTCAGTAAATTTGGCCACCCTGCTCTATACTCCATAAGTACCTGCACGGGGAGCAAATATTTAATAATGTGCTCCTCGGTGTAACAGAGAAAGGCCTGTCCTGAACCAATGGCTAGGCAGATTCAGACTGGAAATCAGGTGCACATTTTTAACAGAGAAAGCAATGAACTACTGAAGCAATTGACCCAAGAGTCTGGTGGATTCTTCTTCACTGACCGTGTTTCAGTGAAGGTTGGATCAGATCAAAGAGATCTGCTCTTAGAATTATTTGGGGGACATTCTCCGGCCTGCGCCATACAGCAGGTCAGACCAGATGATCGCTGTGGTCCCTGCTGGCCGTGGAATCTATGAATCAGAATCCAGAGTCCCCAGGGGTATGGTTAAGCGGATTCACAAGGTTGCTATGTAGTGTGGGGTGTACAAGTGACCCATATAAGCACCAACTAATCAGTTGGCCCTTTGCACTCTGGTCTCGGCACTTATTTCCAGTAATCAAGCAGACCAGCTGGGTCTGGCAAGCAGCTGAGAAGGTGGCAAATCCAGAATGAGAAAGGATGCAGGAGCTGGTGAGAAGCCCCTCGGACACTATTGCACCAGTGCTGGAGACACGGTTTCAATTTTACCCTGGACACCGGAGCCCTGGGGACACCCCTGCCAGATTTTTATCGTGACTTGGAAGCAACCCAAGAAGAAACCCTGCCTAGATGGTCCCGAAGACGTGTAGGGTTTCTGGATGTGACCTGCAGCCTTCTCCACCGGGAGATGTGGCAAATGCCTCTCCTGTTAAAGGAATGGGCAGAAGGGGGACCCACGAAGGGCTCATAATAGACACTTCCACCGTCACCCAGGATGAGTGCTGACGTGAAATTCCTTTGACTCCGAGACCGCGAGACTCCTCCGCACAGCCTCAGGGAGATTCACTGTCCCAGGCCACGAGCTACAGTCCTCCACTCCCACTGACGCCAGACCTCTGCCTCCCACCATTGACTCACACCCAACACCCAGTTCACGCTAGCTGCACAAACTCCCGTTGCCTCAGATTGGCCCAAATCCCCTTAACATACATTTACACTGAAAACTCCCTCCTTATCCCAATTCCCTTTTCTCAAAGAGGGGCAGTGGCTAGATTTAAGGTTGAGATTATCTGACTATCTACACAGCAGTTTTTCTGTTTCCCTAGCCAGGGATCCTCAGCTCTGCCCCTTCCCTTCCCTGGCCCCTACCCAGACCTGCTTAGCCTGAAACAGCCCTTTCCTCACTCTGGGACTCTGCAAGTACCCCAGGGGTGCAGAGCAGACAGGGAGAAGGGACAACATTGCTCAATCTGAAGAAGTAGGGTCAGGGCTTGTGCTTCCTGCTGAGAACGGAGCAGCAAGCTTCGCTTATTCCCCGTACTTTTCCTGGTTTCCAAGGGGGCAGAGTTAAGGTTACAGGGTGAGGGGTGGAGTGGGTCATTTTACTCCAAAGCCTGGGTTTAGAGGTTTAAATTTACCCACGCTGCACGCTCTGGGAGGGTAGCATCAAGCAACCTTAATGCCCTGTTAATGAAGTTGTTCTTTTACCATGCGTCTGACTACGTTTCAAGCCCCCGTTCTGTTTAGATAAACACTTTTCTCTGCAATACAGCTCATTAACTTAATTAATTAATAATGCTTAGAGAGTCCTTCGTGGAAACACAGTGCCCTAAATGTCCTGTCCTGAGGCATATGGTAACACTGTTTGGTTAGCCCTATGGAGTGAAGCAGCTTTAACACAGACTCTTTTCTTGCACATCAATAGACTCCCAAATGAAAATCCACCAGTATTTTAAGCAGAATGCCTTCCCAGGAGAGTCATTTTAAATCCCCTGGCTCAACCTACCTGAATCCTGGCATAATGCCATGGATTTCAGCATAGAATCATGGAAGAGGAGGGTTAGAAGGGACCTCGGGAGGTATCTAGTCCAACCCCCTGCTCAAAGCAGGACCAGCCCCAACTAACCATCCCAGCTAGGGCTTTGTCATGCCACACCTTAAAAACCACTACAGATGGAGATTCCCCCACCTCCCTAGGTAACCCATTCCAGCACTTCACCTTCTCCTAGGGGAAAAATTTTTCCTAATATCCAACCTAGACCTTCCCCGCTGTAACTTGAGACCATGGCTCCCTGTTCTGTCATCTGCCACCACTGAGAACAGCCTCGCTCCAGCCTCCCTGGAACCCCCTTCAGGTAGTTGAAGGCTGCTGTCAAATCCCCCCCCAGTCTTCTCTTCTGCAGCCTAAACACACCCAGTTCCCTCAGCCTCTCCTCAAAAGTCAGGTGCTCCAGCCCCCTAATTATTTTTGTTGCCCTCCTCTGGACTGTCTCCAATTTGTCCACATCCTTTCTGTAATGGGGGTCCCAAAGCTGGACACAGTACTCCAAATGAGGCCTCATCGGTGCCAAATTGAGGGGAATAATCACTTCCCTCCATCTGCTGGCATCGCTCTACCCATCCAGCCCAATACACTGTTAGCCTTCTTGGTAATTACAGCGAAGCAGAATCAAGCCCTGCTCTGGATCTGGGAATGGGGCCGCATTTGAGGACATAGGGTTGGCCTTGCTTTAGGCTGGGGACTTTTGAGTGCCTAACCCCCTAAGTCCAGCAGTTCTCCCAAGCAGCCGCAGAAATAATTCTTTATTCCTGGCGGGGAGAATAACTGATAGGAGGCCGGCTAAGAAGGGCTCATGCAAATGCTCCCGAATTAAGCTGCAGCTGAAGTTAGAAAGGACGGATGATAAATACTCGCCGCTTTAAAGCTGCCAAATTTGCTTTGCAGGCATGAAGCTGGAAAAGTAACAAAACAACCTGACATAAGCAAAGCATTTCTTATTCTCCTGGCTGCAGTTCCCTAAAACCGAAGCCCCATTAAAGAGACCTAACTATTATTTACACTTCTAAATCTTAAAACCATTAACAAAAGCCACTTAATTCAATTACTTTCCCTGGGCCCGGCCGTCGTTCCATTCTCGGGGCGGCAGCGTCACGTCTGGCTGCCGTTGGGGGGTTGATTTGTTTCCCCCCCCCTGCCCTTCCCGTTTTCATCCCCACCTCGCCTCCCTTCCCCGACGTCGTTGTGTGGAGCTAATGGGGTAAAGTGAAATGATGTCTCTCCCCATTGACAGGTTTATGAGAATTTAATAAAGCGTGGCGCGGATAAAATGAGATATTACAACGCTGCACAAAGCTGATTGACTCCCTCACGTCAGCAGTTTTATGCCGGGGTATTGATAACTCCCAGCCTAATGATGGCATGTGAGTAGAAAGATGCTTTTTTAAAAAAAAACAAAGGCCTCTGTGCTTCAGGTGTGTCCCATCTTCCTGCCACCTGGAAAGAGGATAAGAAACCTACGGCCACTCTCCCCCAGTTTCTCTGCGGTGCCTAACTCCCATGGGGGGACTTAAACCAGGAATGAGTCTTAATCGTCCAGGAAAGACAAGTTACTCCTCCCAGCCCAGTTCCCTGGTGTGTTACTACTATTATAGTTCATTTTTTGTATTGTGAACGGGTCTAAGACCCCCCCGTCCTGCACTCATTGTGCTACAGGCTGTACAAACAGCTGACAATCTATGTATGCATCACGGCGTCTTGTCTTCCTGCCACGGATGACATACCTCGGAGGATCGGACCCCGGGAGTCTGGCTCAGGCCTACCCCAATATGAAGCCAGCGAGTTGCCAGGCATAGCTGCGGCTCTCCTGCCTTTCCTTTACGCCGTGCTCCTCTCGGCGCCAGATTCTAAGTGTGACTTCAGCACTTAGGAGAGAGCAAGTGCTGCGAGGCAGTGGAGCTCTTCCCAGGAATTTTTAACTCCCAGCAGGGATTGTACGCTACCGTTTTAGCCAGCTAACTCTTCTGATTTTCTTTTTAAATGTGCTGTGCCTTTAAATTTCTCAGAGTCAGCTGAGGGCAGCTTCTGTGGCACATTTTGTTCCAAAGCAGCATGTAACACAGGAGACCCATACCCTGTGTTCTCTCTCTTGCTCTCTCTTACACCCACTGACTTTACTTTTGTTCTTTCTTGTTTTTCCCTCACTCAAACCCAGAAAATCATTCAGGCTAAATGGATCCGGTGGGTTCTGGCTTGCAGGAATGGGTGGGCAAGATTCTGTGGCCTGCGTTGTGCAGGAGGTCAGACTAGATGATCATACTGGTCCCTTCTGACCTTAAAAATCTAGGAACCTATGAAAACAAAGTCACATAGAAAAGAAGTTGCCACGCGTCCCCAGCAGTCCCTCTTTTAATAAATGAATATCATTATTTATTTGTCTTACCGTAGCACCTAGGAACCCAGCCATGGCTCAGGACTCTATTGTTCTAGGCGTTGTACAAACAGAACAAAGGACAGTCCCTCCCCTGTCGCCACACCATGAGCAGTCTGATCTGTAAGAATGAGCATCAGGTTTTCTACACCTGGCTAGCTTGGGCAAGTCACTTAACCTCCCTGGGCCTCAGTTTCCCCATCTGCAGAGCAAGGAGGATAAGAAAATCAATGAACTCTCAGCCTCCGTACACATTGCTCACGCCATGTAAGAGCGATAGCTGCTAAACATCCGTGTGCTCAGTTAGCGAGGTCCCTTGTGCTGTGGGGTACCGGAGTCAATGGCCTTTGAGGATGTTCGGCATTTTCTAGCATATCCGCCTGCGTGCCACAGACACGCCAGCTAGGAAATGAATTAAGACACTCACACGACGGTGGTTACAGCGGCTGGCGGGCGACCAACAGTTGACTGAAAATCCTCCCTGCAGTTCAAAGTCTGAGTGAAGGCACATGGGGCAGACAGACAGCTGGCTACGGCTCTGTTACTGACTTGCTGCGTGACCTTGGCTAAGTCTCTGCCCCCCTCGTGCCTCAGTTTCCCCTCCCACCCTGTGTCTGTTTTGCCTGTTTAGAACCAGCTCGGCACCCATCCTGTATGCTGGCACAGAGGAATCAGGCTCCTCTGGACTGCCCGTAATAGGTTCCCCTCAGCGTGTAGAGTTACCCAGGGTTCCAGCAGCCTCCAGTGTTTTTTAAGCATGTCAATAAGATGACAGAGGTACATACACGCATGACATCGCTGGGCTCTCTGGCCCCCTCTAGTAGCCAGCCTATGAGTAGAGGCTTACGGGAGCAACAGGAGTGGGCAGGTTCGATCCCTGCCTGTGGGTACCTGTCAGTATCAGGACCACACTAGGAAGCAGCAGCCCTGTTTAGAGGAGGGGGGCTATGAGTTGTAGGGTGCATTTTCTTACAAGAATGTTGTCAAGATAAAGGGCCAAATCTTTGGGGGTGCCGAACACCTAACCACTGGAGTCAGTAGGTGCTAGCGATTTGCCCCCGCACTGTGGTGTGGGGAGCTAGAATCCAAAGAATTTTAACAGTTTCCTATTTAAAATCGTTGCTCCCACTGGTCCCAACCCCACTCTAACTGGTGCCTAGGGTAAAACTCCCCATTGACGTAAAAGGCACACGGTTGAGCCAGTTCTGGGTTTAGGCTTAGACGGTGATCCTGCGCTGGCTGTTTACGCAGGCAAACTCGGTGCCATTGAAAAGGCCTATGCCTGCTAATCCAATTGGGGGCCAAACGAAGATCTAATCGCTGGAGGTTTGTAGGACGAGTTCCTCTCTCAGGTATATTTTCACTGTGGGGTTACGCTGGGCTTTTACCCCTAAGCTCCCTCCCATCCATCCACAAAAGCCTCTAAACTTGACTGGCTGGTGTTTCCGACCCGGCTAGCTGGCGCATCTTTGCTCAGGCACCACCTTCACTCCGGCTGAAAAACCCACCCTCTTTGCAGTGAGGACACAGGCGAAGCCACCCCAGTGCTGATGTTCCCCAGTGCCTTCCCCACAATCCCCCCACTGGAAAGGAATCAGAGAGCAGCGCAGCACAACCAACCGTGGGACGTGCCCCACATTTCTAGCGAACACACACAAGGGGAATACAGTGCGAGTGAGGACACTAACACAGGTCGGGCTTTGAGCTAACCCAGACCCAAGCTAACGCTGCTGGGAAGCCATGCCCTACATAGTCAGTTTCATTTCCTGCTTGGGTCCCCTCTCTAGCTCCTCACTGTTTCGCTTCTGTAGGGGGATTCTCAGATCTAAGCTGGCTACTGAAATTGTTTGCAGTGCTCAAAATAACATTCAAACTATTCATGCCGGAATTTCCATTTACCTTCCACCTTCCCGCCCCCTTTCTCTTTCAAACACTGAGATAGGGGGCTCCTGGTCTCAATAAATCAATGGCAACACCCACAATTGACTTCAATGGAGCCAGCATTTCACCCCATACCTGTTTCGATTTTAAACAAGTTGACAATGTCCCTTTAAATCTAGTGACTAGATTTAAGTCCCCTTCTGTTATCAAAAATACTTTGGGAGCATGCATACAGCACAGCCCTCAGCAAACAACTGCTTAGGACTCAATGGGGAGCGGCCTCAGATTTCAGCACCAGGGTCTTACTAAAAATCCAGCAGAGCTTGTTGGAGTGACTGGCATCAAATTGCAGGATGGAAGCTCAATCTCGCCCTCTAGTGATTTCAATTTGAAGGGCTGTGTTGTCCTGCTTTATTCATTCCTCTAACTGGACGTGACACAAAATAAAATATTGAACCTAATTAAGAATCAGAGTATATATTTAAATGTCCTTACCTGATTCAAACCCTGTAGGTGATTGAGGCCAGACAACGTTTGACGATCTAATTGCCTTGTGTTTAGCTTTTGTTAACTCGTTCATCCTAGATAGTTAAAATAGAAGAGCGCATTTCTCTTTTGGTGCCTGTCAGCTTCACTGACAAGTTCTCAGGCGTAGCACAAGCTGCAATATTTGGAAGGGCAATCAAGGTGTAGTTAGGACCCCGTCAAGCCAGGTTTAAATATCTATTGAATTAAGAATATTTATTATGCATTATTATTGCTACTAAAAATACCTACATTCTGGGCATAAACCATGCAAAAGAGGGGGAGATTTTCTCTCCTATTCTAGCATGTAGGGGCCATTAAATCTATCTAGGGTACCTAAACAGCATCATTTCAGAAAAATTGAGGGAGGGGTGCAAATTTGTGTCAGCATATAGACTAGATAACATCCTGCAAAGCCTATCGGGGGCAAAGATGGAGCGTCTAGACCTAGCGGGTTAGTGATGTCAAGGCTTCATAGCAAATGGCATCCCTAACCCCCATTGCCATTGAATCTGAGTGCCCCATAGTCTATATCTTCACAACATCCCTGTGAAGTGGGGAAGTGTTCTTATCCCCATTGTACAGATGGAAAATTGAGGCACAGAAGAATGAAGGGGACTTCTAGACTGCAGCCACCACCGCCGTTGACTTGCTGCACACACCCACCACCCCAGCTGTACTCTAGCTAATGGGCAGAGGATGGAGTGAGCTGCATGAACCCATCTGATTCTCCCTGGGGATGGACCTGCTACTTGGACCAAGCTAGTTCACCTGGGTACGTCTCCGCAAGCGGCAAGGTGCAGCCTCAGTGGTAGTGTAGATGTAGCCTAATTGGGCTACCCAGGGCATCTGTCTCAGAGTGGAGATCTGACCCTACTTTCCCAAAGCCTGCGCTGTAACCACTGGACCATCCTGCTGCTCTGCATACGTGGCAACTTGCCGGATGCCTTTGGCCTGCCCACAATGAGCTGGGAGCTGTAGCACACAGTGTTGCAGGGCATCTGGGCTGCTGCTGGCTACACGGCCTCGGCTGTTGCATCTCAGGGCAGCTGGGACTGCAGTTTGGGACCCCAGAGCAGCCCAAAATTCAGAGGTGATGTGAAGCCACCTGCCCCAACACCACGTTCCATGAAAGCACAGCATCCAGCCAGCAGCTAGCGGGTGGCATCCCATGAGAACAACGGATGGGAAGGCTCCACACAGTTTGGATCAAAACAACTTGCTTGGTTTGCTGAAAAAATCTGAACTGACCTCGTGACTCGCCCTTCTCTGCGTTTATCTATCCCCTTCCATACTGCAGTTTCCATTCCATGCATCTGGGCTTTTGCCCACGAAAGCTCATGCAAAAAATAGATCGGTTATTCTTTAAAAGTGCCACAAGACTCCTGGTTTCTTTGGAAGTCATTTCAATGTGTACTAGAGAAAGGTGGAAAAGGCAACGCGCCCCTTAAAAGACTCTTATTTGCAGTGTTGCTGTACCGTTGCTGGTCCCAGGAGGACAGACCTTCCCCAGAGCTGAAGAAGAGCGCCATGTAGCTCGAAAACTTCTCTTTCCCCAACAGAAGTTGCTCCAGCAAAAGATATCACCCTTGCATACCTCCCCACCTTGTCTCCCTTAAGATCTGACTGTGAATTACGCACACTCCTTGCTTTAATCTATATGCCCGTGCTGTGTGCTACCAATAAAAGGGAAGCGACCACATAAAGGCCTTCAAGACAGGCGATCCGTCGACTCTGCTCCCACATAATCAGCTTGGGTGTGGAGCAGCCTTTCGCGATGTCAATGTATGTAAATCTTTGGCACTATCCAGACTCCACCTCTCTCTCTTCCCAAGCTGGTTGGAGTAATCACAGTGCTGCAGTGTTCTGCAAAGTGTTTCTGCTGATGAATGCAGCTGCTATGAACATCGTTTTATGTATCATTAATTCCCTGAGCGTGCAAAAAATAACTTTCTCTGACTGCAGATAATACGGTAATCACTCACAATTGCCAAGACAATTATCTTCATTCAGCTGTGTAAAACAACTGCGGGAATATTTTTGGCTACTTACATTTTCTTTCTCTCTTTTTTTAATGTTCACATGAAATGCAAAGCTCTTTTGACTCGGGTTGCTGAGATGCCGGCATTCCCGGCTGGAAATTAGACCCAAGTTAATCTGCAAGGAGGTAAGAGGAAGAGGGTGTCGATCATGGCACGGTTCTAATTTTCTGAGCTCACACTGTGCAGGGAAAACCAATTGCAGGCCCGGCGCCTCATCCTCCACTGCTGTAATCAGCATGGGATGCAGCGCAGAGGATCGAGACCTCTATTGAAAGTGACGTGTGGTGGATGGTGGGATCTAGTGGGGCTGTGTGGGCTTGGAAGATGGGGGCTCAGCTAAGTGCGGGCTAGGCCAGGAGGAGCCAGGCCTGTGAGTGTGAAACACCTCACCTGGGCAATACTGAGATTTTTATGTCACCCGCACTCGACCTCCAGTACCAGCTGGCAGATCTCCTGGAGGAATGATGCATCCCAGAGTCATGCTGTCAGGCAGGGGCATGAGAAAGATAAGGGGCCAATCCAGAAGAAGCGACACCCTGCAGATCTGAGGGAGAATCAGCATGGATCTTGGGGATCTGTGTTTGGGGGACCTAACCTCCCTGCTTCTTCCAACAGCGAGCAAACCCCCTTCTGCAAGGAGAATTCACAGGAAACTCCACGTGGGGAATCGCCTGGCTTCCACTTTCCTATATGAGAACAGCCTCCACAGATAGGAGAGGCTGTGACAAGATGCTACGGCCAACAGAACAGAGAGGGAGCAAGATTGCAAAGCTGCTTCTTCCCTGCAGACTGGAGGAGGCTACAGAGAAATATTCATTAAGTCCTCAGGGCTAGCTAAACCTGACAACTCCTCTTGGCGAAGGATGGGCATGGGATTTTGGTGCAGGCCCACTTCTGCCCATTCTGCTAGTATTTGTAAAGCAATTGGAGCTGACGGGGGAGTTTCCGACAAACAGGCTTTTCGTTGAAAACCGTCCGTTCCTCGAAACGGAAACCTGTCGTGGGGAAGGGTTGGGTTCCATTCATTTCTCGACTTGTGAAAAGATTAAAGTTTCCCAAATTGTCTAGCCAGCACAATTGAATGTTTTCAAAACAAAGCTCACCAGGTTTTCACGTCACGCTGTTTGGAAATGTTATGCTCATGGGAGTCAAACTTTTTTTTTTAAATGGTCAAAATGGAACAAAAAATGTTCCAGTTTAAAAACCGATCTGTGAAAATTTTCAAGATTTCAGCTTTTTGTCCTGATTTGGGACAATTTAAAAAAAAAATCTCAACTTTTTCATAGGATGGGAAAACTGTGTCTTGCCCAGCTATGAAAGCAACTGCCTTGGTCAGGTACATGGGGAGAAATCCTCTCTGTGCCTGAGGAGGGATCTGACCCAGTGAAACTAATCCCATACCACAGCAAAGTAGGGGTCAATCTGTTTCCCTGGCATGCTCTGCTCTTTTGACAGTACCTTGTGTGATAGTGCACGTAGGGGTTGGGATCTGAAAGGAAGAAATAGAGGGATCCCTAACTACTCAAATCCACTGTCCTTCCTTCCCTCACAAAGACCTTCAGCAATAAGTAAAGAGAAGGGGAGAATGGTCTATGTGAGCTGAAAGGAAAAGACTGGAGAGCCAGTCAGGTTAGAAAGGGTCAAAGCCATTGATGGGCAATAGAAAAGAGGCATGTGGGGAGACACAGAGGAAAAGCAGGAATTTGAGAGGACAATGATGAGATAGAGAGATGGAAAAACTGGAGGTAGCTGGTAAAATCCTAGTGCGAGAATGACAGAGGCAGAGATCGTCAGGGAAAACAAGACTTAGCTCTTAATCCCCGCTGAGTTCACCCCTCTAAGCTCTTACTGAAGCCAAAGAGTGCTGTGATACTTCGCACCTATGACAATTCAACTCAAAGCCTTCTGCAGTGTTGGGAACAGAACCCAGCACACCTGAGGTCTGGCCCAGCAGCGTAACCACTTCTGGTTGAGATAGCCTTCACGCACACCTGAGGGAACCTCACTTGCCTTCCTTTCATGCTCTGCCTCAAGCCATATCCCAGTTCTCCCTTCCTGCCTCTCCCAAAGCCCGGGGAAATAGATGGGTTTGGAGCCTGCCCCGGAGATCCACAGGTTCAGACTATTTTGGATCAAAGGAGGCAAATCGCAAGGTGAGGGCTCCATCGTTCCAGCTAGGGACCTTCAGCTGACGTGAGCTCCTGTGCCAGTTTCACATGGCAGGATGTAGCTCAAGAAACCAGGTCACATTGAGGGGGTAATTGGGCGGTAACCAGGTGGGGTTTCTTATTGGCTGGTTTGGGATAGAGATGTAGATTCCAGATCGATGCTCATTTGGCCCCTTGGGTTTTTAATGGCTGAAAAGCTTTCCTGAGCTTAGCTGGCCAAAATGCCTTGAATACATTTCTATCCTGGTTTTTTTCCTCCAAACTGTTTGAGGAAATGGTTTGGTTGTCCATCTTTCACCTCTGACTTCAGAGGCTGCTGTGGGTCACCTGTGTTCATATTGGGTTTGGGGAGCGGGGGGTTGTCCCTTTTCTTTGCTCCCCGTCTATTTACATGGAGGCTTATGAATTCTAGTTAGTACCTGAACACCCCTCAAGCACTAAAGCTATGTCTACACTAGCAATTTAGGTTGACTTAAGGAGGCTTAAGTGGACCTAAATTACTTTCTGTCTACACCAGACTTTCATTAAGTCGACTTAAGAAAGTTCTTAAGTCGACTTAATGAAAGCTTTATGTCGACTTAATAAGAACCACCCATTAGGTCGACTTAAGCCTTTAGTCGTCTCCTTAAATCGACTTAAGCACAGTGTGGACGTGGAGTAACTCTGAAGTCAACTTTATTAAGTCAATTTAAGGGTGGTTAGGTCAACTTAACAAAGTGGACTAAGTCCACGTCCATGGAAACCACTTTGTTAAGTTGACTTAATAAGGTCGATTTTAAGTCAACTTAAAGTCAACCGTTATTAAGTTGACTTAAAGTCGACCTAACTTTTTCTAGTGTAGACATAGCCTAAGGGCTTTATCTTCCCCCATCTCTCCCCTCCAATGTGATTAGTCCCCTGCTTTTCTGATTACTTTAAGAGCATCACTTGCCATGTTCCTAAGAGTGCGAAAAGCACTGAGTGCTAAAAAGGAGAGAAGATCTTTGTGAGAGATTTAACAAACTGCCATTAAGAAAAAACATTCAACTTTTCTTCTTCCCAAGGTTCACAAACCCCAGGTGCTATAGGAATTGGAAACAGGGATTTATTCGGTTTCTCTCCTCATGGATTTCATGTTGAACAAATGACCAAGTTCTCTGCTGGGGGCAGGGAGCTGCTAGAAGGTGCCAGCTTTTTGGATTTAAAAGGTCGGTCCTGAGCATGAGTCAAGCCCTGTCGCTGTTCACAAGCGGGGAGTTGGTTCTGGTGTCCTCGCCAAAAAGAGATGTGAGTCATTAAATTCAGCTGGTCCAAATTCTCCTTTCAGATGCATGTGGTGTTCGTCACTTCTGGTCCCCGATAAAGGTGTGTTGATGCTGTCAAACAACAGCCTTGACCAGAGATGACTGCATTTGAATGGAGAGCAGAGTGCGCCTTGTCCTTTAGGCAGTTGGCACCTCAGATTGCATATCTGGGCAGGATGGCTGTGTTTCTATTTCAGGTTGGGTTCGTTGCCTTTTCACATCAGGTTGGGGAGGCTGTGTTTGCATATCAGGCTGGCTGAGCTGTGTTTGTGTATCAGATTGGCATGGCTGTGTTTCAATTTCAGGTTGGGTTAGTTGTGTTTGCAAATCAAACCGCACACCAGAGTGGGTGGATTGTGGGTGCCCGTCAGGTTGCAGGTCATCTAGCGAGTCAGTCTGAGATTCTGTTTTCTGCACATCCATTTGCGCAGTCGTGCAAGAGGCTTCTGTTTGCACATCACTTTGCACATCAGCTATCAGATCGATTTGAGCTACAGTTCTCTGCACATCCATTAGCATGTTTGTTTGCACGGTCGTGCGGGATGCTTCCATTTGCTTGTCACTTTGCAGGTCATTCTGCAAATCTCTTTGAGATACTTCTGATGCCACATCAGTCTGGGATCCTGCGTGCTGTAAATTAACCTCGTTTTTCTTTTTCTCCTGCTGGGCCAATCTCTCCACCTCCTTCATGAACCGAAGGCACAGCTCCTCCTGCCACGGCAGAGCCACGCACTGGACTGCTACCGGCAACCCCACGCCTCCTTCCACAGCCTGCAGAGGACAGAAAAGCAGTGAAATGTCATTGGGGTGCTCAAAGGGCCAAGTCTTGGCCTGTGCTGATGTGAGGAGCAGGGACTATACAGCCTCCTTCTTTGTGAAAGAAGCAGGTTAGGATCCTTCTGCAGCACCCAGAATTGGCCAAAGGGTACCCACATGCAGACATACCCCTGCCAGCTTTAATCTAACAGCCACAGCGGCGCACGTGAGAAATTGCCCATGGATCTGGGCAGGCATGCCTGAGCTAGCTAGATTAAAGCTCCGTTGGTGAGCTTCGTCACACCTCGTGATTGCACTGTGACCATATGCTGACAATGGGGCTTGCAATACATTAGGTTATGACCCATGGTCCCAAGAGGAGGCTGAAGGCAGCTTGTTTTGCAGCAAATCTAGCTATAAGATGGCAACCTGACCGCGCACAGGAGGTCATCCACTAAAGTGCTCCGCAGGGTACAGTGGCCTGACCCACACCACGGAACTTTCCCCTGGCCCAGCAGGGAACCTGTAGCAGTGGATGCCCATGGTAGCATCTCTGCTCTGTAAAGCAGAATCTTGCCCTACCTGCCAAAGAGAGATACGGAGTCTATTGTACAACACTCCCAGCCTGCAAGAGGACAAAAAACTAGCAAGAAACCACCCCGTGATCTTTCAGTAGCCTCTTCTTTGAGATCTGTCTAATAACATCCACGGCTGTGGATATTATAACCGTCTATGGCCACCTAAGACACCCCATGGTTGTCACTATATTGTATGCCTTGGCCACTGAGAACTCCATCAAAACCTCAAGGACATGATGCTGATCCTCTTACTCCAGAAACATGGCTCCCCGCTACGTGAGCTAAAGGAGAATCGTCATCAACAATATGGGGCCAATGACAGGCAGTGGAGCAGTTCTGATTCCATTCAGTAGATGGCAGCGGTGCACAAATACGCACTCGGCTGGTTGTTGTGACAGATTGTTGTATACATGCCATAGTGTGCAGTCACTCTTACTCTGAAAGATGTAGAGTCCCCTGGACACAGGGAATCAGTCACCTCTGAAATCCACATCTGGCCAGGACAGTGCTATGATAAGATATAGCAAGGCCTATGAAAAGGAGGCCATGCCGCCCCATCAGTCTCCCACTCCACCCAAGACACCCCCCGCCCTTCCACGTCGGCTGACCTGTCTCAGTCTCCTGTCCCACGGATCGCTGTAGTGCCCTTTGTAATGCTTCAGCTTTTCCTCATCTGCCTCTGTGACAGTGGAGACCGGCACAACCCCGGCAGGGAAGTTTAAGACGTTGTACAACATGGTAGAGGAAACAGCAGCTGGGAAGGCGATAGAAAGAATACAGTAACAAATCCAAGGACGTACAGGGCTTCATAGATCATCCTGACGCCAGCAGCCAGATTAAAACTCAGGTCCTCCAGCTTCGAGAGGCACCTGCCCCTTGAGCTAAAGAAGAGTACCTTATATCAATAAGAGGGCTGCATTCGGTACAAGGCGGTGAGACACACATACTTAGCTAACTGAACATGGGTCTTGAGCACCCAGCATTCTCAGGAGTTCAAATCTCACTTCTGGAACCAGTAGATCAAATCCGTGGCAAATGGGGCTGCATGGCTGTCAATTTGTTGTGCAGCATGGCTCCCTGGGACCTCCTGACACAATAGTATCTATTACTACACCCATCTAATTATAATATATAGCCTGGAGTTCCCCAAGAGGAAGAACCTGGTCTGGAGTCTATGTCCCTGACACTGCAAAATCAACAAGAGAAATCAGAATAGATCTACGTCAAACACAGAACCCATCTCTCTCCAGTTTGGAGATCTAGCAAATGGCCTCTCTTTATGCAATGGCCTGGATCTGAGGACACCCAACCCTTGAGATGTTCCATTTCCAGAACTGAATTTTATGGCTTGATCAGTATTCAGATACAGGCAAAAACTGGGCCGAGGGGAAAAAGACCTAATCAAAGGTTTCTGACTCACCAAAGAGGTTTGATTTGGTCCAGGATGCCTTCAGCCAGTTTTTTCCCTCACCTTAACATTACAACTTACCAGTGAGTCTCCCAGGATACCCCACAGTGAAGGCAGGGCCTAACACAGGACACAGAACAACATCAAGATTCAGGTTTGTCCATCTGGAGGTGAATTCCTGTCGGTATGCCTAGAACAAGACAGCAACAGGATTGCCCTGATTTGTAAGACGTAATTATTGCACATTGCTTTTCCTCTGAGGAGCCGATTTTGCTTTATAAATATTAAGTTCCCAGGAGGTGATCTGGGTGATCTATTTGGAGAAAATAACAGGTGGAACTGATTCTTGTAGGGTGGGTCAGAACCACTTAGGTCACTAAGGGTTTAGATAGGAGTTAAATAGCACACTGCTCTTGTGTTGGCCTGGCATGGTATGAATTTCACCCACTGCAAAGAGTTTGGAAAACTCTCTTATATATTCCTTATTCCACATGGTTTACCGATTTCTCCAGTGCATAAGTCTTGGTCTGCAGATCATCTGCAAATAGCTTCCTGGGAATATTTGACATTCCCTTCTTTGATCAATTGATCGAAGACCAGCTAGTTTGATCAATCACTTGAGATGATGATTTCTGTTCCCTCATTAAATGACTTTTGATCAGAGCCTAACCAGCGGCAGTGCAAATTACAAATGGCATCTCTGAGTGGCTGGTTCAAATTTCCAAAGTTTTCACTGTTGCTGGTTCTAGCTCTGCCAGTCTAGATGCATGATCACTGATTGTGCATAAAATTTACTTGTGACCTGCCTGTGCTCTAGCAGAGCTTGTTGATTACAGTATTTATGGAAAATAAACATGTCCATAGTATGAGCGGAGCGCAAGTATTCAGATACCACTGGACTAGGTATGGTAAAAAAGCCTAGCTCAGGCATCTGCCTTATGGCTCTGGACTCCACCCACCCCCCCACCACCACTGGGGGACCCTGTGGGTGGACCATGCCCCAGCTGCGGGCCACCCCTGCCACTGAGGGACCCTGTGGGCAGCCCACACCAGGCTCCCCATCACCGGTAGACCCTGCAGAGAGCCCACTCCTGGTTCTGGGTTCTCCCTCCCCTGCCAGGGAATCCTGCAGCCGGCACCCTGGCCCAGCTCCCAGCTCTCCCTATCCCCCCCCAGGAGACTACACCCACTGTGTCTCTCAAAACACTTGGTTATTGAAGGAATTTTAAAAAATGGCTCTTCTTATCTTTTGGGTTGCCAACCCCCGCTAGTTAGTAGAATAAAATATTCACAGAAAACTCCCTCTCCAGTATACATGACGGGTAATTTCCTGCTAATGTTCCACACTATTGGGACTCCATGCTAAGTCTTTGGTGATATGGAAGATGCTACCAAAAACCTAGATGCCCAATGCAGGAGAGCAGAATTTGCACGTGTCACAACAGGTGCTGTGAAGACTAAGAGCTTATGGAAATTTGGGACGTGAAAGTTTCAAAGCAGTATCAATTGATGACAGTGCAACTGGCTGTTTTTACAAACTAAATGGCGGGAAAGAGTTCATTTTCTCAAGAACACGTCTGGTTTACAGGGGTCTTTTACCTTTAACATTGAAAAGGGTCACATTACCATCAAGGCAGCATGCAGCTCCGTGAATTCTTTTGGGGACCTAAAATTAGCCAGACACAATAAAATGACAAAGATTACTGGGTGATCTGGTAGGGGACTAGTTTGGGGGCAAGCTCTGACTCAGTGTCTCCATGTGGGCAGTGCCTAAATGGATGAGATCGAGAAAACGCACCATGCAGTCGCCCGTCTCTTTCTTGACACACTGCAACTCTGGGGATTCCAGGCAGCGTACCTTTCTTTTAGCATACAACAAACGCAAAGCACACTTCCAATGTGTGGGAATTCAAAGTGGACCCAAGACAATAGCTGGGGTTCAGATTTCACCGCTGGCTCCTATTTCTACAGTGGCCTGAACCAAAACCCTTGATTCAGATAGTCCTGAAATGTGAAGGTGGTAAAAAGAAATGCGGCTCTGGATCAGAACTGTGCAGCACCTGTGGAAATGCACTGGGTCCTTCCATTTCCAGGAACAGAATGATCCTCAGCATATCTGTATTGTGGGGCTGAATTTTTAAAATGATCAGCCATCTCATCATCATCACGACCAGGGTCCCAATCCTGCAAGGAGCTCTTGGCTTGCCCAAAGCAGCAGCCAAAGCAAAGGTCTACATGCACAGAGGGATCTCCTTGCATACTTGATTTTTCAACTCTGAGGCCCTGATTCAGGGATCTCTGTGTGGCAAAGCACTTATGCACATTTAACTTTAAGCACATCCTTCACGGCATGTCGACGCTGCAAAATCAAGTTGCCGTAAATTGCGTTGACGTCCGGCCAACGTGGTAATTGAATGGCTTTTGCATGTCCACACTACATTCTTCACATCGGTGGGGCGCGTCCTCCCCAGGAGTCGCACTTGCACCGATTTAACGATCCGGGGGGGCATTGAGGGACAACTACTGGAAAGCGGCAACAGTCAGTGTAAGCAATACAGTATCTACGCCAGCCCTGCGTCGACCTAACTCCATTGACATAAGGACTACGCCTCTTGTGGAGATGGAGCTATTAAATCGGTGCAGTGAGCGAGTTACATCCTTGGGAGCTACATGTTAGTGTAGACGCTTACCGCATCAGGTCGGCCTAAGCTGCCTTGTATCAACCTAACTGTGTAGTGTAGACCAGGCCTCAGTCTCTTGCTGAGCTAGTGTCTGGAAGTGTCTCATTGATACTGATCAACTGAGCACCGCTATTGCTCACTGCTTCTCAGCCAGGGTCTCTCTACCATGGCAGATTTATCAGACTCTTTTGCCCAGACGTGACGGGATATTTTTGAGAAGAGAGGCTGACGGAGTTGTGATGTTTTCCCCTCTCTGGAGCGGACATTCTGAGCCATCCTATTTCCACTGAAGGAAAGAGATCCGTGCCTATTCCCACAAAAGATCGGTCCTCTGATCTGTCGTGTACTTTATAACGCGTACTCTGCAAGAACTGGTGTCTCCACTCTCACCAGTGGGAGAGTTACAAAGGGGGACAAGACTTGGTGCATTTTCTTTACACTCTTCTACCCGCTGGATCCTTTGCTTTTTAATTTGAAAACGCATCAAATCTGAAATGTCCCTATACTTTCCTATGAGAATTGATATTTTTTCTCTCAGCTGAATTCCCTCCCCTCCCAAGCCTTACCTAGGTTTCTCTTCCATTCAACCGCCATCTTTTCTAGACAGCTTTGTGCATTAGGGCAGCTGCTTTTAATGTTAATACGCTGATTCAGAATGAAGCCGCAATAGGATCTTTGACGTGAGGTAATTAACACAGACCCTAGAGCAATAACTGCTAGTTCCCCACCCCCGCACACAACATCATGCCCTTCTGTGATGATATGCAAATGAGCATGCAAATACAGGACTATTCTTCCCAGCAGCTGATGATAAAAAATTTCTGTTTGCTCTACAGATCTCTTGCAAGCTTTCAATTGTACCAACAGGTGGCACTCATGACGTCTCAATTGGTAAGAAGTATTTACAATCCCTTCATTCATCCCCGTTAATTCTATGAAAGAACATATGTTGATTTACCAGGAACAATGTGATCAGATGGCTGCACGCTAAAATCATTCTGAAACAGGGGACTTATGCTGGAAAGATCGTCCCACTTCTACATGACTATAAAACGTGCTGGGAAATCACCCTTTGCTAGTTACTTCAACAGGATGCTGTAATTGGAGTCAAAAAACAAAACCCAGTCTCTTACCAGACTCCACACAGCGCATTCAAATAACTGGCGAATCGAGGGAACTGAAAAGAAACAGAAAACACCAATGAGCATCTTAATTGGGAAGCCAGAATCAGGTCAGATCTTCGACAAAGGTTTTCCGTGGAGTTATGTTCAAACGGCCAGTGGCGTGCCAAGGGTCTCTGGGGGCCAAACCTACGTTTGTGCCCCTTCTGCCTCAAACCTCGCCACCATGCAGGGCAGGAGTCCCAGCGTTATCTCTCAGCTGCTCCAGGGAGGCGAGTCTGTATCTGCAGAGTGGGGGGAAAGGGGGACTTGGGGTGCAAATGCAGACTTGGCTCCGCTGCCCCCCCTCTGCTTTTACCCAGCATGCAGTTCCTGCCTCCCCCCTGCACCTGGTGCTGGCTCAAAGAGCTTCAGAGGCACTGATGTGTCACACGTCAGGATGCACGTTTTGTCCAGTAAGCACGTGCTCCACTAACAAACTTATCATCGCGTGATCTTCTAGCGACACAATTGAAACTTAAGGACGATCTAACTCAGTGTATCTTTCCCAAACGTTTACTTCTGCAAAATCAAAATAGTAACCTTGACACTCTGCCGTGCTTGCACCGAACGTTACAGCTGAGGATCTCCACAAAAGCATGGATTATTATCCCCATAAACTGGGGAAACTGAGGCATGGAGCTTAACTGATTGCCTACGATCAGACAGGGAGTCAGCTGTAGCACAGGGAATAATTCTCAGGACCCCTGACTCCTGTGTGTTTGCTCTAGCCACAAGAGACACTGCCTTCCCTTAAGGCTGTGGCTTGGAAGAGAGTGGGAAGCAGTTAAATTCCTACTTCATGGGTGAAATTCACCCTGTGCAGAAGGCTAACATGAATCTGTTCTCATGTAAGTGGCAGTTTAGCCTCGGGATGGCTTAATGCAGGTCGCCATGGCGACTGGGAGTTGTAGCCTGGCGCCTAGCTCGGCTGAGGAAATGGAGCAGAGCAGCGCCCTCTGGTGACCAAAAATAAAAATGCAGGTGCCTAGCTGGGAGCCAATTTTGTCGAGCCCTGGCTTATTGACAGACCTCTGCCCAAGGGCCAGTTTGATCCTCTGAGCATTTAAACCAACCAGAAAAAGAACCTTCATGTTTAAAGAGCATGAAGAAGAGAGGAATGATCGCCCAGTGGTTCAGGTGTACGCCTGGGATGTTGGAAGGGCCACATTCACATCCTACCTTCCCACAGACATGGGGAAGTCCATGGGCAAGTCCCTTGTCTCCTCTGACCCAGCTGACCTGCAGTGAGGATCCCTGCCCTGCCTCCCAGGGGGGTGTGAGGAACTCAGATCTGAGAGTTACGGAGGCTGGCTAGAGGGCCACTCCCATTATTCAGATTTTCCAAGGAGTGTTTCATGAGATCCAAGGCCCCAGGGATCCACCCTGTGTCTCTCCCTGGTGTCCATGTCCTGTCTTGCCCACCAGGATGTTAGAGATCTTATTAATTTGTTCCTAGGCATCTCGAGCACTCAGGTTCTGGTTTGTCATTCACACTGATATTCAGAAATAAAGCTGCAGTGAACTAATTCAGGAGGGAAGGGTATCAGGTGGGTTTTAAGTCAAGTCACCATGTTGACCCTTTCCCACGGGCATGTATCTCAAACTATGCCAGTACATATACTAGCCAGAAGGAATTAACTCTTCTCTGGGGGTCTGGTGGCTTTTCATTCATCCTCCCTCCTGGTTACACTCTAGATCATGAGTAGCTGCACTGAAACCAGTGGTGTTGCACTTGCATAGATCTTGTGTGAGTGAGAGCAGAATCAATCCCCCAAGCCAAAAGCCTCAAAGGAATTTCAGTGCCAGTCTCCCACTGATGTCAATGGGAACTAGGTGCCTAACTCTCTTTGAGGATCTGGGCCTAAGACCCTTTGTAGCCAGCTGCAAATGTGAAATATGTCCTCTTTCTGGCGCTGAATGAAGATGTAACTTACCAGGGGTCTGGTGAGGAAAGCCAGAATCTTCTTCAGGAGAAAGGGGAGTCTGTAGCAACTGATCTGGGAGTAGGAATTGGGATCGACCATGTCCAGCTCACTGGGGAGAAGAGAGAAAGGATGCCGATTCCTAACCAGAAGGCGTCTGCCTTTCGTTAAATAACATGGCTCTCAGCCAGTCCCTTTCAGCCCAGGAGAGCAACATTCTTTGCATACCAATAAACCTCAGACTGAGAGACCCTCTGCAGGTAGGCCAGGCTCGCTCAGAGGGTCAGTCACCTGGTCAGATGACTGTAGAGAGATGCTTGTAGAAGGTTCTGATTTTAGAGACACTCCCCAGCATGGGCCAGTGTTGTGTAAATTGGGAGATGTGCCCTACAGGTGATCTACCATGGCTGCTCCCAGCTGCACCCCTGGGAATCTCTTCTGTCTGTGTTATAAAAGTTCTGTTCCTCATTCATTCGATAGTGTGGTCTCTAATGAACCCTCAAGAGCATTACAATGATCTGCAGTCCTAAGCATTAGCCACTGAGTAAGGCTTCCTCCTCGTACGAGAAATAAACTCTCCCCAGTGCTGACGGGCCCACGCTGGAAAAGTGTCTCCTGCCTCACTGCCACAGTAGCCTAGGTTACTCTTCTTCTTGGCATCAGTCCGTAGAACCAACTGGCTCATTGGTTAGCCCCTCGCCTGGATAAATGCTGGAGCATGCCCAGAGGAACTGGCTTGGAGACAGTAAGCTAGCAACAGCTGGTACCAAAACAAGCGGTGGAGTTAGAGGGAGCAAACTGGAGGAGCAACAGGCAAAATGACATTCAGCCCTGTGCTACATGGCGGAAGCCTAACAGCCCTGCTGAAGGCCGTATTCCCAGTTCTGTGCTTTGTTCCTCTGCCATCTGCAGTCAGAGAGCGTGTCTGCTCTGCACGCTAAGCCCCACTTCCATCTACACTCATATGTGTGTGACTCAGGTTAGCAAACAAGCCAGATCAGGGTCAGAAGACCCTGCTGGTGGGATGGGTCAAAGCCCAAGTCCCACTGAGTCCCAGGGCCACGCCCTGTCATTTTGCAGTGTGGATGCGGCTCGAGCCACAGACCTGGGTCAGAAGGTCTGCATAGTGTGGAATAGACATGTTAGCACAGCTGTGAGACCTGGTCCGGCAACTGTAAACCCAGGATTACAAAGCAATGCGGACGCCCAAGCACAGGCTTGAGAACACTGAGACCACGAGCCTGGGTCCCGCAGACCCTGGCTGAGTGGGTAGTGTAGACGTACCCTATGGAGGCCATTCCCCTGGTGGTAGCTAAGAGTCCTGCATCCTCCTGCGGCCAGAGCCACACTCTGCAGAGCCAGGCTAAACAGCAACGTCTCCATTGGTGGGGATCGGCTGCCCTGGCCTATGAGGGCCAGCCACGCCCGTAACAGACCCCGCCCAGGTTCACCACTAGTGTAAGCAGGCACGATTCCACGAAGACAGTGGCACCAGGCCCATGGCACAGTCGGCCAATGGTCACGTGAGCCCGTAGCTCTTTCATTCCCTCCGGGGCTCCATCGTGGAGACCCAGCCATCTCACTGGTTACCCCCAATCCCTATTCAGGTGGCAGGGATGGGTCACACTTACAATTTCTTGAGTAAAGCTGCGCCACCGTCAGCAAACAGGCCTTTCATGAAAAGCTCGGTCATGACGTAGTCAATCCGAGGAGGGACAAATGGGACCAGCTGGGTGAAAGAGGAGGTGGTTCAAAACCAAGGAGACTAGACTTAATTATGATTATTTATAGTCCGGTGGAATCCAGAGGCCCTGGCTGAAATCGGTGCCCTCCTGTGCTCGGCGCTGTACCTGCACAGAGTATGAGACCCAAGGACTTGCTGTCTGAACCTGGGATTTTCAAAGATCCTAAGAGACTCAGGCAACCCAATCAATTGAATTCAGCCCTTGAACTCAAACAACACCAGATAAATAATGGGGGAAAGGAAACAACTCTACTGATTGGAAAGCGAGGCTCGGAGAGATCAAGTGATTTGTCTGACAGAGCCATGAATTAAACCCAGATGTCTGGAGTCTCACAAGACCAACCTACCTTCATATAGCCAAGTTCTACAGTAAGAACAGGAATCTCGCTTGGCACCCGGCTGCAGCCAGGACACTTCTAAGAGAGAAAGCTGCAGAGTAGCCAGTAATATTATCATTTAGCTCCTGCCTACGCTTGTCTTCTGGAGGTAAAGTGACATGAACACACCTAGGAATGTAATAACGCTCACCAACGGTAGTGTCTTTTTGAAGAATTCCTTCATAATGTGGAAGTAAATATACTTAGATTTTAAAAGGAAGTTGAGAGGAGAGGGAAGAAAGCTTTTCCTGTTTTCTTTTATTCACTTTAGTCTTCTGCTTTGAAATTGTCTTTCTAAAAATACCTTGCATCTTCTATCCAAAGATCCCAAAGCGCCCTCTAAAGGAAAATCAGTATCATTAACCTCTTTTTATAGATGGGACCCAGAGATAGCAAGGGATGGTTTGCCCAAAGTCATGCGGGTCATTGAGTTGCCAACCACCAGTAAAAAACCACTGTCAGTAAATCTGTAAATAAATTTAAATGTCAGTAAAACTGGGTAGAAATCAAATCTATTATATTTTGACATTGTTGTCGTTCAGAATCACTTCTATCATGGAACTACATTGACCATGACTTTATCATTTCTGTTATTTCACATACCCAAAGAACCTGAATGATCAAGTGACTGCAACTAAAAAAATTGTGTTATTCCAAATTCCTGTGTACAGACTATCGTGAGCGACTACACACTTCTGTGACATGATTGTATTTTTAGTGATGTCAGTAAAAAGTTTACCATGCCAGTTAAAAAAAAAAACAATTTCAGGTCTTCATGTCCATAAAAACTAAAATGCAAGGTTGGCAGCCCAGAGTCGGGACTAGAACTTAAATGTCTTGACTCCAAGTTTTTTGTTTTAGCCCTAAAACCATTTTGGAAAACCAACATCAAAACACAGATCAGGTCCTCTGCTGATGAAAAATCAACACAGCTCCACTGTGGTCATCGGTTTACTCCAGCTGACTTTCCATAGGTACTGTTTTTGTTTCTGTTTTTAAAAGTTAGAGCAAAAGGTACGGCAGACGTCAATGGAGCCAGTTAGCACAGAAAATTACTAAGGAAATGTCTCCATTGAAAACACTGCATTCTATGGAAGTTTCATGTCAGATGCAATGAAGATAGCGTGATAACGAGACACAAATCTATAGTTCTCTCTGTGACCATCTGGCACGGGACCTGCAAAGTGGCAGGCTTCAGAGAGGGTTAATTAACCCAAATCTTGCAGCCAATCAGACTGATTCACCTTCTCATTTTGATCAATGCACTTATATGACCCATGTGAATGAAGCTGGCCATTAACAAAGGCTGGGGCCACCAAACGTACCATGTGTCCAGCCTCCTGCAGTAACGTCCGGGTTTCATGTACAGCCCGTCTCATGCAAGGAGGAAGAAGGAAATAGCCATCTGTGTCATAGTAACCGATACGAAGGGGAGTGGAACTGGAGTACACCTGAAAGGAGAGGTACCCTGCTTTACAACTCTAGAAGGTGGGAATAATGGGATGAAACCATTACGTACTATACTCTTTCCAGCTGGGACTGACAATGAGAAAACTTCCACTCTCAGCCCAACCCTATAAGGTGTTGATTCTGGTCCCTCCCAGGTCCCAGTTCGCCAGATTCTGCCCCCAGCCCTGTCCTCAATGGGCTCCCACTCTCTCCCAGCAAGCCCTGTTGCTGTTATTCCATAAGTGCTTAGCTCTGTTATTCTGTCTCTGAGCTTCTAGACAACAGCCTCCATCAACCTCTATATGGTCTAGGGCTTCTTCATGTCAGAGGGTCCCCAACGGGTGTCCTTCCCATGCCTGACCCCACGGACACCAGGCGTGAAGAGATCAGCCAACTCAACGAACATAGCTCTTCAGACCACAATGTATATTTCAGAAAAAGGAGGAGCTGAACCCATGTGACCATCTAACATTAATTTGTCCCCATCCAATGACCTACCTCCTCATTGAAGGGCAAGGGTGGCACGTTAGGGTCCAGGCGGAACATGTCATCACACAAGAGCGCCCTCATGCACAGAGTCAGGCTGTCCACATCCCTCGCCATTGGCCCTACCATTCCTGTAACTAGAGTAGAAGACAACACTCATGTAGCTAACTACTGAGCCAAACATTTGAGCTGCACCCATGGTAGCCAGATGTATCAAGGGCAAGTATCCTATAGCAGACACAAGTGTCTCTATATCAGTTTAGGGTAGTGAGAATGAAGAGGTAAACTCTTATATTGGAGTTATAAAAGAAATGGTATAGCTCATGGAAGAAGAAATTCCATTTATTTTGAAGTTTGACTCCTCAGCTGCACTCTGCCCATTAATCATCACCGATGGAACTGCTTCTAAGGTACCAAATCTCTGAACCACTGAAAACCACTTCCTTTTTCCCTGCTTCAAATGTGGATAAAGTCAAAGTTCAAGGTCCCAAGTGGCAATGATTAGCTCAGCATAAGCGGAGGTTTTTCTACATCAGTGGTTCCCAACCTTCTCAGTAACACAGCACACTTTAATAAGACAAAGAATTCCACGGCACACCCCCTTTTTTCAGCTGAACCGATTGCCCATAAATGTCACATTTACTTACACTTACTATGGTTACAATCATACTAAAGAGGATTGCAACATAGTGCATACAACAATCTAAAGAAGGATCAAATGCATGAATGTTTCAAATCCACCAGAAAAAAATACGTCATCCTAATTTTGCCCTTTGGCCCCCTGTGTTTGGAATGTTCCCCTTTTAGAATCAAAAGACTGATCCATTGCTTTTAATTTGATGATTAATTTTCACGAGTTTTATGAACTGTAACTTTGACTGGATAGAACATTGTTTAAGATAAAACAATGTTAGTTGTACATTGATTTTCATTACCTTTGTACAAAATTTCACAGCACACCTAGACAGTTCTCATGGCACCATGGCACACTGGTTGAAAACCACTGTTCTACATAATAATAAGTGACTGTTAAAAAAAAATCTGTTGGCCTGCATGAAGACTGGAGAAATTGACCCACTGAGTCCAACTCAGAGTTGAGTAGGGCCAGGGAGGGTCACAACAAGGAGTCCATGGGGCAAGATAAGAAACTGTATGGAAAGGCAGTTCCCTTCTTTAGGGGCCCGAAAGGGAACATTAAAGAGCATGGATGGGAAGAGAGGCTATTCTGAGGGTCAGGGGAAGTTTTGTTGGATCTGAGTCCCACTCATTATATCCCACTTTTGGCTGGAAGTTGCACTTCAATGAGCATCTACCAGATTCCATGGGCAACTGAATGATTCATCATAGAGGTAGGCCAGTTTCTGTTATAACTCTTCTTTCTTTGTATTACAGTAGAATGCAGGGGCCTCAATCAGAGCTCGGCTTTCTACAACAGCGGTTCTCAACCACTGTGTCGGGACACATTAGTGTGTCGCCACACAGCGGTAAGTGTGTTGTGGAGAACCAGGAAGATGGCTGGATTCAGCCTCGGGGGAGTGGATTGGTGTGTTCTGTAAGGTCATGATACACCACCAAGTGTGTCACCAAGGTTGAGAACCACTGGTCTACAAGACAGTGCCTGCCTCACAGCACTTGGAGTCTAAGTAGGCAAGAGCCAGAGGAAAGGTTATTTCTTTACCGATGGGGAAGTGTGACAGAGATACTATGTCTACACTAGAAAAGTTAAGTCAACTTTGTTAAGTTGACTTTAATAAGGTTGACTTAAAGTAGATCTTATTAAAGTCGACTTAACAAAGTGAATTAAGTTGACTTAGCTTTAAGTCGACTTAGTCCACTTTTTTAAGTCGACCTAACCACCCTTCAGTCGACTTAATAAAGTCGATTTAAGGGTTACTCCATGTCCACACCATCCTTAAATCGACTTAAGGAGTCGACTTAAGGGTTAAGTCGACTTAATGAGTGGTAGTAACAAAGTCGACTTAAGCTTTCATTAAGTCAACTTAAGGAATTTCTTAAGTTGACTTAATGAAAGCCTAGTGTGGACATGGCTTAATTTAAGACAACTTAAGCCTCCTTAAGTCAACTTAAATTGCCAGTGTAGACATAGCCAGAGAGGTTAATGACTTCCCCAAGGTCACCCAGGAATGAAACCCAAAACCCATGTCCAAGTCTAGTTCCTCTTGGAGACCCTCACCATGATTAATCTCTGTTGCCCTCCTCCCTTGCAAAGAGTTCAGACTGAAAAGGTAGTTGGTAAAAAGGACTTACCTGTTTGGACATAATTGACCGGGCCACTAACTCCGGAGAGACCGTGGGAGATAGAAATAAACAAATACATAAATACTGCAGTTAACAATAGGAGCTATTTGAAGAGGTGTGGGGACAGGCAAGGGAAATAGACTTAATATCTGTCAACAGACAAAGTGCCAGGTGTAGGATGAATCAGTTTGGGGCTGATCCAGCACCTACTGAAACCAAGGGGAACGGTCCCTTTGACTTCCCTGGATCGGGGCCTTTAACACCTTTCCTAAGGAAAGGCCATTCTCTTTTCTGCACAGCCATTCTGGAAACAGACTGCGTCCCCCTCCACGGGGTAACAACGGAGAGTGGGAGAGGTGGTGCTCACTGCCAGCCCCTTCTCCTAATCTGTGTGGGTCCCATTCTCCAGCGCAGGATACATCTTTGGGTCCCAAATGAGGCTACGGGGAGTTACTCATATCTTGCTGGGCAGAATTAAGTCCCAAGGAGTTTAAAACAAGACATATCCATATAGGCCCCAATCCAAAGTTTACTGAGGTCATGGACTCGTAGACTTTAAGATAAAAAAGGACTGTTATGACCATGTAGCCAGACCCCCCTATACAATGCAGGCCACGGACCCTCACCCACCCACTCCTGTAATAAATCCATTACCTATGACTGAGTTATTAAAGTCCTCAAATCATGGTTTAAAACCTTTAAGGAACAGAGAATCCACCAGCAAGTGAGCTGTGCCCTGTGCTACAGAGGAAGGCGAAAAGCACCAGGGCCTTTGCCAATCTGCCCTGGATGAAAATTCCCTCCTGACTCAAGATATGGCGATCAGCTAAACCCTGGGCATGTGGGCAAGATTCACCAGCCAGCCACCCAGAAACAATTCTCCATAGTAACTCAATGGAAGTCCTTCCAATGATTTCAGTGGACTTTGGATACAGCCCTTCAAGACATGTGATGATAGTCAAAGAGGGGCTGGGTTTCAATGGACATGGATTTGATTCCCAGGACCAGGCTGTCTTTGGTCAATGTGTTTTCTCGCTCAGTGGTGCGGCAGCAATTCAGCGTGGCAGATACAATGCTCTCAGCGCAAGCTGGCCAGGAAGCACCTTGTTACTTATGAGGGGCTTTGTAGAACCCAACAAACAATCGATCCGTAAGAGGTGCCCTAGAATATAACACAGCCTTTGGGCTGGCTGGGTGCTGGTTTCTGCACATACCTCAGTCTATAGCCTGTCGGCTTGAGTCCGCACAGGCCGCAGAAGCTGCACGGCAGGCGGATGCTCCCACCTATGTCTGTCCCAAAGCCCAGGATGGAGCCTCCTCCGGCAATCAGTGCCCCCTCCCCTCCGGAAGAGCCACCGGGACTTTTCTTGCGGCTCAGCGGATTCATCGTCTGGCCGAAGATCAAGTTGCTGCAGTCGTAGCTGCGAAATGGAAAGCAGCAGGTCAGCTGGCGGAAGTGTGCTCAGGTCTCTCCATCACATTGCCATTTATAGCGCTAGAGGACACAGTCTGCGTGGCCTTTCCCCATAACTGGGCATGTCTGAAGTGACTACAGCACCCAGGTCTCATCAAAAAAAGAGCATTGAAGCCAACCAGCAGCAGAACCTGGAAGATGAGCCGAGACCAAAACGTGCTGACCCCTACTCCAACAGGGATCTCACTAAAGGAAGGGGAACTATAGGCCGTTCACTGCTGGTGAATATGGTACAACCACAGCACACAGCTGGGCAACAACGGGGTACGGCGGTAGATGTTTGGGCTCTGTTATGCCCCTGGTCCACCTGCAAAACAGCCCTGTATTACGGAAACCAGTAACCTCAGCATATTGCTCCAACACAGGTGGATGGTCAACTGCAGCTGGTGGGACAGCATGAGAACTGCCTCCAAGGGAGGGCACTGAGCATGCGGGAGCTGCCAGAGCACTTGCCACTGGCCTGTAGGAGCAGGCCCAGCATTTCTGAGGCCCAAACAGTAAGGGGAGCAGGAAGTGAGCTGCCCCCACTGCACAGCGTTACTAAGAGCTAGGTGGCTCAACGTGCTACGGGACACACTCTACGCCTCTCCATCCCTTTCTATTAGCACCTTCCCAAAGCAGGGTCCCAGCAGCACTGGAGAGACCCAATCTCAGGGGGTGGGAGCACCTGACACTAAGCAGAGAAAAGAGAAATACATTAACTTATACCAAATCTTGGATGTTCTCAGTCCAGTTATGAGCATCTTGGGTAATCCCAGTGAAGGTAGCGGCCTAGATCCTCAGAGGTAGTTAAGGGCCTAACTTCCATTGATTTCTGGGCCAACATTAGTCATATGGCCAAGGAATCATAGTCTGGCCTTCGGCGTTTCTCTCCCTAAGCACCGAGGGCCAGATCTAATGGCTCCTGAAGTCAATGGGCCTCTTTCTACTGGCTCCAAAGGCCCTTCTCCTTCTCTGACTGCCACGGCAGGGGGGTACAGAAGAGCGGCAATGCTTGTCACCAGAAGAGGCCAATTACTTTATCAAGCACTGGGAGATGTTGGTTTTCACAAACGGAATGGCCCCCTGCTTCTTCAGCACCTTCACTAGGATGCTGTCCTCTCGCTCCGGTTGGCCAAGGTACTGTCCCAAGCCACAGGTGGAGACGTGACCCTTGGAACGGAGGCAGACAGGTTACGTTAGATACACAGGACTGACACCGTGGTCACCAAGGATACCTCCAATCCCCCTAACGTGAGGGGTAGAAATGAAAGGCAATTCCCTCCTACTGTCTTCTGGTGTCTGTCCACAAATGATGACAGGTCCACTGAAGGCCCACATTTGCTCAAAAGTGAGCAATTCCCTTCTCCCCATGTCCTGACTGCTCTCCAGTCTTCTTACACCCTCCCTCAGTCCGCTAGACCTTAGCAAGGCACCTCCTCTGATATTTCCACATGCCTCAAGGCAGCTGGCTCCATAGATCTGCCATAGCAGAAATGACAGCCTCATTGCCCTCACACTCTGAGATGGCTGAGCCATAATCAAGCTCACAGATATTTCAGTGGTGAGCCAATACTTTTAATGACGCTATAACAAATTCGCAGCCGCCTGGAACTTCACTGCATTGCTGGGATGGAACACAGAGACCTCTCCTATTTAAACTAAATGAAAATCTTTATTTACTGTCAGCAGAATAGGGGTTATGACACACCTGAACAGTTCCACTTCTACCCAGCAGAGAGCACTGATGCACAGACATACTAACTAGCACTCTACAGAGCTCTTTATTCTTTTCAGTATTGGTCCATGGATTTTATTACCAACCCCAGCGCACTGCACTCCCTTAGCTCAACATCACAAGCTTCTTAATAAAAGAGAATACAGAAGCACCTCGTATCCAATGGGATCCTTGATACTGACGGGAACTCCATACAACAACCCTTTCTCCTTCTGCTTCCTCCCTTCTTGGAGCAGGTGCACACACTCCTGAATAAAATCCGTCACACAGTTCACATCCTGGTTCACTTCTAAGGCCTTGCCATGGAAACACAGGAGGGAAAGAAAGAGTCATTCTCACCTCTTTAGATCTTTGAATCATAGAACCATAGAAACTAGTAGGGACCATGAGAGGTCATCGAGTCCAGTTCCCTGAATTCATGGCAGGGCCAAGTAACCTCTTAAACCATCCCTGACAGGTGCTTGTCTAACCTGCTCTTAACTGCATCCGATCTTATTATGCTTTATACTAAAGGAAGAAAAGCAAAACTGTGTACCTGTCTCTCCACTGACTAAGGTTGGGTGGGAATTTAAAGTGCAATAGCTATGCCTGATTAACTCTATATCTGGATACTGTTATTCTAAAACAAAAGTGCCTTGTTGCTGTGGGTTGAGCTGAATAAGAACATTATTTGTTTCGTGGCGTACAAACAGAGGAGTTGGATTAAAAAGAAAACATGAATACTCTTGCTGGAAGGTTGCAATGCAACATGACGTTACTTCTTAGAATTCAGAGCTATGACAAACAAGAATAAACAAACAGAGAGAGACAAAACAGGCTGCTCCCTAAAACAAAGAGGCAAAACTCAGCACACCTAAATGTAGCTGGCTGGCTGCACACATGATGTTGCATGACAGGCTTCCCTACAGAGCCCCCTGACCTGCAAGCAGGCTGACGAAAACCCTGAGAACTTAAAATGCTAGATCACAAGTTTCACACAATCTTCAATACGCCACAGAACAAAACATTATTGCTCCAGAAAGAGTTTCTACTGAAGGACCTAAACAGGAACAACTTCATGTGTAGACAAACTCTAAGTGCCACTGCTCCAGGCAAAATTCCTAACAGCTCTTCAGGGGAAATTCACCCTAACCCTAACCATCTCTGTTAACTTACTCCAAAGAGAAATTTTAAGCAAGCCATCTCAGCTGATCCTTAATCTAGCATCAATTATTATTATTGTCTCTGTTAGACTATGCCTGGAGGGTTCATCCAAATCAGGGCCACCCATTGTGCGCTGTTCAAAAGCCTCAGTCTCTGCCTGGAAGAACTTACAGATGGAACAGACAACTCAAAGGGAGTGCTATAACTCCCATTTCACAGCTGGCTAGATTAATTCCCTTGTCCAAGGTCACAAAGGGTGCGTCTACACTTATAAATTAAGTCGACTTAAACTTGCTTAAGTTGACTTAATTTACTCTGCATCTACACTACATTTTCCTTAAGTCGACTTAAGCAGTTTCCTTAATTAAGGAAAATTAAGTTGACTTTATTAAACCTCCTTTAAAGTCGACTTTAGGCTTGAGTCAACTTTCTAAAGTCGACTTAAGCCAGTGTAGACCTGGAGTAGCCCTAAGTGGCACAGGGAGAGCCTGGCATGTCCCCCCAAAGGGCAGGGCAGAGCCCTGCCCACCCTGCCCCTATGCCCTGCCAGGGTCCCTGTCCCCCTTTGCACCTAGGTACAATGGGGCAAAGGCTGAGCCCCCTGGCACTGGGCAAGGGGTGCCCCCCCTGCCACCGTGGACCTGCCCAAGGTCCCCCTAGCCCCTAGAAGTCGACCTAGGCATCCAGTGTGGACGCTCTAGATCGACTTTGTAAGTCCCCCCCTAAGTCGACTTTAAATTTAAGTGTGGACGTGCTAAGTCGACTTAACTAAGTCGAACTTTAAGTCGACTTAGTTAAGTCGACTTAGCTAAAGTCGACTTAAATTAACCAGTGTAGACATAGCCAAAGAGAGGTCTACGGGCTATGGCAGGGACTACAATTGGAGCCAGATCACCCGAGTCCCAATCCCGTACTTTAACCACCTCCTTGCTGTCTTGACCGGATAACTTCCTCACCTTGTCCATGTACGTGTAGAGGACACTCTCTGGTGACAGGGAACCTTCCTGCAGTTTCTTAGCCAGCTCACAAAGTGGCAGAGAAAGGATATGACTGGCCTGTACATCGGGGTTCTGCAAGGTGTAGTACATGCATGACAATTATTGTCTAGAGCACAGAGCTGGTTGGAACCTCTTGTGAGGACAAAAGAAAATTCAGATGAAACCTTTCAATTAGTTGTTTTCCCTATAAATATTTTGCCATTTTCGGACCAGCTCTCACAAAGAAATGCCCCACAGTTATGAGGCCATTTTCTGCTCCTGTCTTGCCTCGGGGTTTGTGTGATCTGAGTGAACAATTCCCATCAACAGCTGATGACCTCTGTGTTCAAGACAGTTGTATTTCATAGTAAAGATTGTGAAATTCCACCCCGGCCAAAAATAAACAACCAAAAAGGGCCTGCAAGATTTCCCGTTTTCACTCACAAACAGTTCTAATTTCAGAGCAAACAGCTGCATTTCTTTTGGAGCAAAATTGCCAACGACATTTGGGTGAGGACAGAAAAACAAAACCAGTTCATACATCAGTGCAGTATAGGGTATATGACACACAGAAAATCATTTGCAAGTTTCCAGGTAACACATGATCTGGACTCATTCCTAAGGATCTCCTGATGCTACATTATTTATAGCAGCCTGCTATGTAGCTTTGAATGGGGAACTTAAGATGTAGCTTGGTCTATGACACAGTGCGTTTCATCAAATTCAGCCTGCTTCACCAGTGCCACCTGCTCTCAGGACCTCACCATGTGGCAGGGCACTCCACGGACAGCAGATGGTGCCGTGGCTCAGCCAGAGTTCAAATGAAGTCAGCGATTCTAACAAACCAGGTGGCCAGTCTGCGGTTATGTCAGAGACTTGCAAATAATTTTGTCACACTTAGACTGAGTGATTCCTTATTCTGTAAGTGGGGCAAGTAAGCTCAGAGCCGTTCTGGGGTCCTGGATGATCAAGGCCAAAGTAGATCTCACGCTGGGAGACAGGGGTATCTGCAATAGCTAAAGTGAGCGAATGGCCGGTCCGAGTGGTATGGAGTGAGGCTGAGCATAGCTCAGACCCCCATGTGCAGGAGGATATAGATGAACGGGCAGGGCAGCATTCGCAAGACTTCAGAGATCATTCATTCTTCCAGTTCTGAGGGGAGATTTTTTGCAACTGGAGCCAGGACACATTTATTTGAGATTTGTTAACAGGAAGAGCATGCCCGATCCCTTCCAAGGAGGAGAGGGATACGCTGGTGGGTCACCTGTTGTTTGAACTGCTTGACAGCTTCTTCCATCTGTCCCAGGGCATGTGCTCGGTACTTCCTCGCCTCCTGCATCCGCTGCTGCACCAGCTTCTTCACCATCCATTTCAGCACCAGGAAGGCCACCGTGGAACTGCAGAGCAAGACGGAGATAACGCTGGGATCCAACTCCACCTCCGGCAATAGCTGCCTCATCTTCTCGGGGATCATAGCGAGAGAGGCCTCATCAGCTTCCAAGACGCCCTGAAATGGACAGGGTGAGTAAGGCGAGGCCCCATCTCTGAGCAGTTTGAATATCAACCATGGTTCGCTATTGCAGGGGGCCCCAGCAGCCGAGCACTACCACGGGAGCTAACAGAGGGCTAGGCAGCCAGCAGCTGGGCCTCAGAGGATGGCAGCCTGCAAAGAGGACGCCACACATGCCTTACAAACAAGCGACAGGTCGGGAAATGGAAGTGTTTGTTGCAGGGGCTTCGTTTTAAGATTTTCCAAAGGGGCTAGGCCCCTGCTGAGAGCATTTTATAGTGCTGATGGGCCGGTGTGCTTGGTTTGCAGGCCCAGAGGTGCTGTTTGCGGGAGCAGGATGTTTCCCAGGACCTGCCACTCCCTTCGTGCCAGGCAAGGTCCAACCACGCAGCGGATAATAGCCGTTCCCTTCTCCCTACGTCCCGGTCTCCCATCGCTGCAGGACCTGAGCAGCCTCCATTGACATTGATGGGAGCTACCGGCAGGAGCAGGGAGTCCCAGGCTGGGCAGCAAAGGTCGGCCCATTATACCAAGTTGGCTTAAGTGGCCTACAAAGGCAGATAGCCCCCAGAAAATGAAGGGTCAAATTCCCTGGGGGTGTAAGTCCCAGCAACTTCAGACAAAGACGAAGCAGGTAGGGATTCCAACCCTGCACCCCCAATCTTTGCTCCTTCCCTTCATCCTCCCCCCAAACCCATCCCCCCTGCACCTCCACCCTAGCGCCTTCCCCACATCCCCTCCCTCCCACTCCTTCCCTGCGCCCCATCCATCTCCTTCCCCACCCTCACCCCATCGCCCTCTCTCCTTCCCCACAGCTCCTTCACTCCTTCCGTGCACCCCATCCCTTTCCTTCCTCACCCCCACCCCATCGCCTTCTCCTTCCCCATAGCTCCCACACCCCACACCTCCTGCACCCACACCATCCTCCTTCCCCACATCCCCTCCCTCCCACTCCTTCCCTGCACCCCATCCATCTCCTTCCCCAACCCCACCCCATCGCCCTCTCTCCATCCCCATAGCTCCCTCCCTCCTTCCCTGCACCCCCAGCCCCACCCTGTGCCCCCATCTCAGAGCCAGGAGCTGCACAGTGACCTCTCAGGGAGAAGTGGGGGGGCAGGTGTTTTCCAGCCTCTCTCTATTTCTCCCTGCTTCGTCTCCTGCCCAGCCTCGCCTCTCCCTCTTCAGCTCATTTTCCCAGCCCTGTTCCCCAGACTCCCTCCATCCGAAATGCATCACCCTGCTCCCTCATTGCTCCCCAACCCCTCTTCTGTGGCTTAGGGGGACCCCACCACACCAGGCGATTCCTCCAGCCAACGGCTCACTTCCAACTGCCGCTGCCCAAGGCCACGGAACTGCCTGCTGGCAGCCTCCCGACCCACCCCTGGTCCATGCTCCCAGACCCGATCACGCCCTGCCTGCCCGCTTTTACATACAGCATGTGAAACAGCAGTGGCTGGGGTAGAGAGACACAGAGTATGTCTCCACTGTAAAGATAAACAGCCCCACGAGTCTCAGAGACCAGATCTGACTCCACTTCACACCACTGGGCTGAAAATAGCAGAAGGGGTAACAACTTTGGTTGGATGTGTCCCTGGAGCTTTCATTCCATGACATAATAATTAATTTGAGATTAATCTTGAATTCCTGGAAACCCAAGGGCAAACCTGGAGGGTTGGCAACCTTAAATAGCGGAGACCCAGCCCATCGCCAGGTTTCCCAGCCTAAGCAGGAACATCAGCACTGGGAGCCAAACCACAACATCCACCCTGCTATTTTTAATGCTGAAAAGGTTTTGCAGGGGTTTGCTGTAGGTTTCATTACTTTGTGGCGTAACAAGAGGTATCCAGCAGACAAATCAGAAGAGAAGAGATACACAACTGAATACCAGAACAGGACTGATGGATGTCATGTTTTCAGATCGATCAGTTTACCTAGAACTGTGGTGGATTCACCGTCCGTTGTCGACAGTGGCTCCAGCCTGGATGCCTTTCTAAAGGATACACTTACTAGAAGTCACTGGCTTGAAGCAGAAACAGTGTGTGAATTTCTCTGGCTCCTTTTACGTTCTCACCTTCTTATCTGTTGTTCCACACTGCTTGAATCCAAACAACTTATTCAGTTTGCTGAAAAAGGCTGAACTGACCTTGTGACTTACCCTTCTCTGCATGTATTTATTCACCTGACATGCTACAGGTTACATTTCCTGCATCTGACAAAGTGGGGTTTTCTCCCATGAAAGCTCATGCGATAAATCAATTTGTTAGTCTTAGGACTCCTGGTTTATTTTTTCTTTGGTCTATGTTATAGAGGAGAAAAGAATGGTCTCTCCTGGGTTTAAAAGCAGCTTCTGACCCGTAATTATAAATTTCGTTGTTTTCTTGTACTGCAATTCAGTTCAGAGGAAAGAAAACCAGGACATTATTATTTTTATAGATCTATCTTTAAAACCTACAACTTTTCACTTTCCATAGCCAGCACTTTATCTTTTCCTCTCATCTGTTCAAAGTCTTTGTGATTCTTTGTTATTTTTTTACAGGTTGGGTTAAATTTTCTTGAAGCATCAAAGATCCCTGGCTTCATCATTAATTCCTCCTCTTCTTCATAAAAACAATCCACGGGATCCCAACAGCTGACTAACCATTCCAGTCAGAAAGATGCAACACCATTTTGATCTTTTCTGAAGAGAAAGATTGCATCAATATCAGTGTGTCAGTATTCGTCATATACAATAACCCGACATTTACAGAGACAAAGAAGGGAAGGGGCTGGGTAGAACTAGTTGGAAAATGACTTTCTTACCCATTGAAAATTTTGACTTTTATTTAAAAAAAAAATCAGACAAAACAAACAAAAATCAGCTGAAGAAAAGGAAAAATAAACAGTTGCCAGAGGACAAAAAATTGACTTTTTTATTTACTGTAGGAAAGTAGACACTGCATTTTATCCAAAACTCAATCTTCCATCCAAAAAAAAAATATTGATGGAAAATTTTGACAAGCCCTAGTGTTGGGGAACTATTTTAACCTCCTTTTTCTGTGAAGGAGACTTGTAGACAGTGAAGAAAACACAGATGTAACCCTTCTATCAGGATAGACTCAGCAAGTCCCAGGTTCAATGTCTAAGGGTTCCTGTCAATGATGCAACCAACCCCAAAATGGCTCAAGCCCCCATCCACTCACCCAGAAAAAACACACTGTCCCTGGGGTGCCCCAAAGAGCAATACTTCCCCTCTCACAAGAACAGAATCTGAGGGCTTGTCTATACTGAAAATGCTGCATCGATCCCCACAGATCAGCCACTCAATCGACCCCTGAACTGCTTTCCTGTCGACAGAGTAACTCCACCTCTCCAAGTGGAGTAACGCTGCGTCAACCGGAGAGCAGTGCCAGCCAATGCAGCCGAGTGAAGACAGGGCAGTAAGTCCAAGTAACTAAGTCGACGGGTCAGACGCATTCTGCAGCACCCATATTGCGTATCTCCTGTCCACTTAGCCCCACAATGTAGACTGGCCTGAGTGTAGAAAGAAAACCCTTCAATAAAAGGAAGGACGAAACACAGCAATGGTGGCAAAAGAGTGCAAACAGAATTCATAAGCATCAAAACAATGAGCAGAACCCACACACACAACATAAAGTATGTGTGACATATCCTTCTTTGCCTCTTCCTTCTCGCTTCCCCTTGACTGTTATTGAAGGGGTGACAGACACTAGGTGTCAAATCATGGAGGAGCAGAAGCAGAAACTGCAGCTGAAGCTCTCAAGCTGCTTTTCTTAGTCTCCTCCCTCCTTTATTAGACAGAGCAAACAACTTACATAAAATCATGATAAGCATTCCTGTGCAAGAACATAACAGGATACAAGGACATAACAAGAAGCTGAAGGCAAAAGCTCAGTGTACTCAGTGTCTTTTCATCACACTCTCCCTTTCCCCCTGCCCAGCATGTTTACAGGTGGACAGCCCGTGATCATGCATCGAGGTGGTCCAGGTGTGCCTGGATGTGCCGTCTCAGCATGAACCACGTGCCATGAATCCCTACAGTTATAGCTGCACTGTTCATCTCCATTGCTGGGCTTGACTAACCCCCTCTGCTGGCTCCAGCTGCTGGCCAGGCTAGATTAGCCCCACTGCATGTTAGTCTCTTGAAGTTTCCCCCGTCCCATTAGTTACTTCAGCTCTAATGATTCAGCCTCTCTGACTTCAGCTCTCAGTTGGTGGGGAAACCTTGCTGCTCACAGGAGAGTTCTCCCTGATTTTAACCAAACAAAAGACTCCAAGAGGAATCCCGTTGGCTCTATCTTTGAACGGCGAGAAGTCATCGAACCACGCCGGACTGCAGCCTTTTATCAGAGAAAGTGCAAACCAGAGAGGAAGAACCTGCCCTTTTCCTGCTGCTCTGACAGCACTCTGATATTCGAACGCCTCCTTTCTTGAGCTCTGTTCGGATGAGAGTGAATCTTTCATCAGACCCGATGAAACACAAATCTGCTGCCATTTGTTCATACAATCAGAGGGCAACATTTCATTAGCCCCGCAGTTTAAGATAACGTTTTAAGAAATACAACAGAATCCTGTGGCACTTTTAAAGACTAACAGATTTATTTATCGCATGAGCTTTCGTGGGAGAAAATCTCACTTCGTCAGATGTTTTGAAGATGGGAAACTTACAGAATGGGAGGAAATTAAATGCAGGGGAGTGTGTGACAGAGGATCAGGTCAGGCTGTAACAGCAAATCAGAATAGGCGTTAGGATTCAAAACACTGGGGAACAGCACATAGAGGAAGGTGAGATCAAATCACCTGTTGTAATGAGAAAAAAATCCATTGTCCCTGTTTAACCCCAAGGCAACTGAGTCAAATTTGCATATAAGTTCGAGTTCTGCAGTTTCTCTTTGAACCTGTGATTTGTTATTCATCTGTTTCAACACAACTATTAGCAAGTCATCAATGGAGTGAGCAGAGAGATTGATAGTGTTCCCCTATTGGTTTTTGAGTGTTGCATTTCTGATGTCAGATTTGCGTGCATTTATCCTTTGGCGCAGAGACTGTCCTGTTTTTCCATTTTATAAGGCAGAGGGACATTTCTGGCACTTGATGGCATAAATCGCATTGGTGGATGAGCAGGTGAATGAGTCCTTGATGGAGTAGGTGGCTTGATTAGGTCCTGTGATGATGTCTTCAGTGTAGATATGAGGGCAAAGTTGGCAGCGTGGTTTGTTGCAGGGATATATTCCTGCTTTAATGTTTCTGTTGTTTGATCTGTAGTTGCTGGTGAGTATCCGTTTAAGGTTGGGGGTGCTGTCTGTAAGCAAGGAGAGGTCTGTCTCCCAAGGCTTGAGAGGGTGAGGGATCATCTTGTAGAATAGGCTGTAGATCTTTGATGATGTGTTGAAGAGGTCTGACTTGGGATTGTAGATGGTGACCAGTGGCGTTCTGCTGTGAGGGTGCCTATAGGTGGGCCAGGCATCTCAGCTACCCCACTGTGGGGGAAACAGACCCAGATGTCACAGGTGAAATCAGTGGAAGTTAGATACAAAGGCACTTAGGAAGATCTCACTGAGCATCTTTCTGCATCTTCAGGCACTTAAATATCTTAGATCTGTCTCTTTCTTCAGGGCCGCCCTCCCTCTGACAGAGCTGACAGACGCAGAGTGAATCCCATGAATGTGGAAGAACGAACAATCCTTGCACTGGTCCTTTAAGCAAATGAGGAGTAGGTAGGGGGCAGTTGATGCCCCCAACCAACAGGAAACCCCTTTGCCTTAGCCTATTTGTTAGTTTTCTGCTTGCCGCATGACCAGATGTATTGAGTCCTCAGCTCTCAACTGTTGTACTGTCTGCTGAGAATCCGCCAGAGATTGGAGCCACTTCTGATCCAAGTGGCAAAACCTCTGTGTAGACAAAATCCTGCATGGAAACAGAATAGTAAGAGACCACTTGTAGCGACCCAGGTGGGATTCTGCAATCAGAGCCTGTTGCCAGAGGGGCATGTTGAGCAAGGCCCAGTGGAATGGAAATGGCAATGGGGTTGCCCAGCTTAACTGGACTGGGCTGCTAATTTTTTAACAAGGGGGTTCATAAAAAATCCTTCCCTTAGCCTGCAGAGAGAGAAAGGGGGTTGAAGAAGAACACATCTGTCTGCTCGCTTTCAACTTTGGCCATTTATTTTGGAAGTTTTTAAGAGTAGGTTCGACAAGCACCTGTCAGGGATGGTTTCAGAGGGTCCTTGGTCCTGCTATGAGTGCAGGGGGCTGGACTCGACCATCTCTCACTGTCCCTTCCAGTTTCTGTGATTCTATGATATATTCAGGAGGGAGAGAAGCAATCTCTCCTGGCAAACAGACCTCTCCCAAGGGCACTTTGTTGGGCCTGGTGACAGAGTGCTCTGGGGACAAACAGACCGTGTGATGGGGGGGCCTCATCAGTGCTCGGGGCTGATGCCAGTTTTAAACACGGGGGAGGGAGGCCTGCAGCTGACAGAATCTTTCCAGGGGGGTGTAAAGGTCTCTCCCTCCTTGCATAGCACAGGGTTCACCTGGGGTAACGCTCTCCTTTCCCCAGATTAAAATGGGGGGGAATAAAAAGAGGGTTCCTGGAAATTCCAGGCACTTGCTACAATGCAAAACTTCTGTACTTGTCAGAAGCGCTTTGCTCGCCCCCAGCGGTGGGGGGCGGGGGTCTTAGGAGGGGACCCCCATTTCCCCCTGATCGGCTGCCCCAACCACACCCCTGCTTTCCCACCCCCGCTTTGCAGGGCCGCTCTGGCTCGGGGCTCCCCGGCGCCGAATCCAGCCCAGGTTTTCCATCCCGTGCGTTCACACGGGGAGGGCTTGATCCGAAGCCAGCCGAGCCGGCTCCACCCACCAGCTATGCCTGGGCTCGGCGCGGAGGGGTCGGGGATTGGGACGGGATCCGCTGATGGGAGCCGCCGCCTTGCTGCTCTGCGCCCTGCTCTGCGGCTCCGCCGCCCTCCTGCTGCTGCGGCGGTGGAGGCTGCGGCGGACCCCGGGCGAGGCGCTCCGGCGGCGGGAGCTGGCGATGGAGCGCATGGAGCGGGCAGCCGCCCGGCTCGGGGAGCAGGTGGGGCAGGCGATCCAGGCTCCTGCCTCGGGGGCTGGAGACCCCCTCGGCCGGGGAGGGGACGTGCAGACCTCCTTAGGCGGGCGAGGGTCACTCAGCAGCAAGAGGGGCCCCCACAGAGACCTGCACAGGAGGGGATCTGTGGGGATCTCCCCAGAAATGGGGGAGACCAGGGCCAGCCCAGCCATACAGGTGAACCAGGCGGTCGCCTAGGGCCCCAGGTGTTAAGGGGCACCAAATGAGATGGAAGAGAACTTCTTACATATATTTTCTCTTATAACATGGAGGAGAGGGGGCGCCAAAATCGTAGTTGGCTTCGGGCACCAAAAACTCTTGGGGAGACATGGGATAACAGCAGCTGCCAGATCCTGCCTTCCCAGCATCCCGGTAGGCCCAAGCACGGTTGTCCTGGTGGTGGGAAGCAGTGGGCTAGGTGCATTTCAGGTCCCTCCAGCCCCAGAAGCTGGAAAGGCGAGTCAGATTACAGCTGGTCACCTGGCAGGGTCAGTGTCCCTGAATGTGGCTCCATCCAGTCCCTCCATTTGTCCGTTTGTCCACACTGGCTGTGGCTAAATGCCCGGCTGATCAGCGGGCTGCTGGAGGACTCTGGATGCCACGCAGCAGAGCTGTGAAACGGCAGGGAGCCGATTTCATCCGCGTCTTTTAATCTTCTAAAGGCACAAAGGTGGCATGGCGGTTGCAGCAGCATCTTGGATCACTTCTGCTGGCTTCAGCTCTGTGACGAGCCAGCATCAGGAGCACACTGGAGTGTGGTCATTAGCGTATTTCACCAGGACGAAAAGATGCAGAAATAAATGGGCTGGAGTGTAGGAAAACCCCAGCTGTTTAGGAAGGCGGTGTCAGAGGCGGCTTTTGGGGTAGGCGAAGCAGGCGCACGCCAAGGGCCCTGAGCTGTAAGGGGCCCCGTCACCTGCTTCACCTACCCCAAAAGCCATGTTTGCATCGGTTGGCAGCAGGAGAAGGAGCTGGCCCATGGGACTGGTGGAGGAGAGCTGGGTTGGCAGCGGGGGGCCCAGGGCCAGCAGTGGGGAGCTGGGGCTCAGGGGGACAGCAGGTCACAGCAGGCGGGAGGGCTGGGGCCAGGATGGGGGACTGTAGCGGGGAGCTGGGGCCACAGGAGGGGTGAGTTTCATTGTCTGTTCCTTTTTTTGCTGTAGCAAGACAAAAGAAGAGGTTTTAGAACTGTTGGGGTTTTTTTAAATACAGGGCAGGAAATGGGGGCCTATCAGGGCCCCTCAATGGGCCTTTGCCTGGGTTCCCCAATAGCCAAAGGCCGCCTCTGGGCAGCGTGGTCGAGACTAGATAGAGCTGTGGACCGAGAGTCAGGAGACGTAGGTTCTATTCCTCGCTCTACCACTGGCCTGCTGGATGATCTTGCACCAGTCCCTTTGCTGCTGTGCGCCTCAGTTTCCCCATCTGCAATGTGGGGATAACGATTCTGCTCTTTGTCAAGCTCTCTGAGATTTACCGATGAGTGTTTGTGAGAGTTAAGTCTTTATTATCGTCTGGACAACATCTGGGAGGTAGAACTTATTTAGAGACGTGAAATTTGGATCAATTCAGATTTCAGTGCTCGGCAAGGCAGAATAGAGGGTTTTCATTGCACATGGGACCAAATGCGTTTCTTCAGTTGTCTGGTGTGTGTAGATGCGGAGTGTGCTTCAAACCCACATCTTGTTCGCAGATGAACAGGGCTCCACTGTATAACCTATACCACAGGGTAGCAAACCTGTGGAATCGGATCCTAGTGAAGGTAAGCATGGATGAGTTCCAGAGCTCCTTGTGTCCTGGCCCCATAAACTCTTGTGCTTGTTTGTAAACTAACGTACAGGCGCCAGTGTTCGAATCTGGAGCCAAGGCTTAATCCTGCAGGCTGCTAAGTAAACCCTCCCTAATCCAGCTTTGCACTCCAGTATTGATTCAACCTACTGGCTGCATCTGGGGCTCCTGAACTTTGAGGTGGCAAGTACATTATGCCTGAAGGACACACTTTGCTGAGGGACGGAGATTCTCAGCTCTTTGCAAGTCGAGCCCTGAGTTTGTTCCTGGTGGAGGGTGGAAGGCTAAAGGGAGTGCCTGGGGAAGGCAGGACGGTCTGGACTAAGATAAAAAGATGTCTGTTGGGATGGAAGGGCCTAAGGCACCCCTGGTTTTATTTGCTTTTTAATATAGTCCTTCAGAGTTTCTCATGAGCTGTGAAAGAGGGCTGGGAGCTATTAGCTCTCCTGTCTTCCCATATCTAGCTCAGAAGTGACTTTTGAGTCCACTCTTATTTTTCCGATTTTACATTTTTTTCCCTTCAGTCCAAGGACCATGGACTCTGTTCCTCTCTTTTAACCCGTATGCTGCCCAGAGTCCCGTCCCCCCCAAATGGCATGACTGGGGCCTTTGTCAATGTCAGGTTTCATTGTCTGTTCCTTTTTTTGCTGTAGCAAGACAAAAGAAGTGGTTTTAGAACCGTTATTTAAAAAAAAAAAAAATACAGGGCAGGAAATTTTGCTAGTTTTGACCCTTCCATCGTCCAAAACCAGGTAGAGAGGAGTGAGTTCAGAATTTTTAAAAGTCAGCTAGCATGGAGAAAGTCAGCCAGTGGGGATTGGCTTTGGAAAGTTACGAGCATACGAAAAGCAGAGTCATAGCTCTTCTGCAACCTTAACTATGCACCTTTAAGGATCCGATTTAACACTTTAGCACAGATTATATGCAGATATTCTTGCATCTGCTGCCAAAATAGAGTCCTCTGGAGCAGATTGAGACATCTCTTTGAAAGCCCAGCAACTGAAACAGCTCCTGGACAAGCTGGGAAAATTTCACAAGTATAGTCACACGAGTCCATGTTTAATTCCTCCCTCAGAGTGCTCTTGTAGAAGCAGACCCCATCCTCTCTCTCTCCTTGGTGGAGCTCTCTGAGAAACTCAGGGATGGTTCTCTTTCTCCAGACTGCGTCTTCTACACCTACGTGAACAAGGTGAATTTATCTACAAGGCTTGTTGCTAGTCAAACCACGGGTGGCTTTGGGCTTGGAGGTCTGGAAAGAGGACTTTGCACAGTGCAAATGTAACCTTCAGGTGGGCAGGAATTCATTCAGTTGCCCCTTCTCCAGTGCCTAACAGAAATAAACCCAAAATCCTATAGAGAAGCAGCCGGAGGCCCAGGATTCAGTCTTTAAAAGGACTCGCAGCAAAGACTGCTCAGAGTTACCCTCCCACATTAGAATACTAAAGAAAAAACCTAATGAAGAGTAGATGCGAATGGGCTAGTAAACTTTCACACGTGCTGTGAGTTCACTTGATTTAAAAAGAATAAAATCGATAACGGTCAACACGTTATTTCTAGGTATAGCCACAGAAGCTTATCCAGATAAATGTCAAAGCTGTTCTGTACTAGATTTTCAGCTGGTGTCAATGAAGGTAGCACCCCCCGCCCACCACCAAAATACATCGATAAATGGTTAGTCCACATTAGAAAATTAGATCAATCCTGCTGGATCCACACCCTTGAGTGATGTAGTTAATCCGACTGAACTCCCCGTGTAGACAATCGATTTAGCTGCCACCTCTTGGGGAGATGGATTTACTGAACTGGCAGGAGAAGCCCATCTAAGTGAAAACCTGGCCCTGTCGTCTGAGACTGTGGCTTGGCGTCTTTCCCCAGTGATCATTTTAGATACATACAGAAGTAATCGTCCTCAGAAAAAATGGGCCTGGGGGGGTGGGGGGGAGGGAAGGGGAGAGAATTGCCAGTGACGCTTTCTGCTCTGATGTAGGCACTTTTGGAGCAGCCTGGTTACGGAGATAATGACTGTCTCGTTCACTGGCTTTCTCTGCTTTCCAAAGGCCCTTCAAGTGACCAAGGAAATCAACTGCGTGACAGATTACCTCAAGGAATCCGAGTCCCAGCTGCAGCGAGTAAAGAGGCAGGAGAAGAGGGGCTTGCTCTATGGGATCCCAGTCAGCATAAAGGATTCCATTAACGTTCAGGTATAGCAGACGTTAGCTAATTGCTTGAGATGTGCAGGATCATTAGCCTACAAACGCTTTCTTGTTCACTTGTCTTCAGCTGTCTTTATCGTCATGCCGATAGCAGACTTCGGATCAGGCGTATTCTGTTGTTTGCGAGCATCTGTCTTAACCCATCCAGGCATTGAACGTTTTCATAAAGTAGGCCACCTCTTAAAAGAGAGATTGTCTCCCTCTGATTAACACATCTAACACAGCCCTGTGAATTGCTTGCGCAAGAAAACAATGTTAGGAAGGCAGTGACTTGTCAGTAGGGTTGGCAGACTTACATTTTTACTGGTTTTAACGTTTTGATGGCTCGTGTCAATGTTTGTTGGTTTGTCTTAAGCATTTTGTTGTTTTTATCAAAGGAAATTTTCACAGTTGTGCAGAATTAAGGGTTTTAAGCATATTTTTTTCTATTTTTAATTTTCATAGTTGCAGGAAATTATGGCGGGGGGGGGAGCAAGACAACGCACGTGTCCAACAGCACATAAATATTGAGATTCAAGAAGTGAAAGCGTTACAATACAAATTGTCAAAATATACAAAGTATAAATATCCTTAAACCAAACTCTGAATTTTCAAGCTTTTTTTTTTTACTTACCTATCTGTAAATTTCACCTACTGTTGGAAATATTTTTTTGCTTAGCTTGTGTGTGTTCAGTGAAATCAACATTACCAAAATTTACTGATTAAAAAGCTTCCAAACCTAGCTGTGAGCAAATGCAAATATCATATCTTGTGATTAGATACTCTCTTATTGATGCGCTCTCTTTTTTTCCTGGAACTTCTGCAAGGCATTGTTTTACATAGCCATGGGTCTACCCAAGCCAGTGTGCCCACTCCTCTAAAAATTGCACGTTTGCAGATGAATACACACACTGTTCTGTGTACAGACATGTGCACACATAGGTAACTTCATAAAGGAAACTGTGCTAAACATTTCTGCTTAAATGTGAGAAATTTGCAGTCCTCCATTGGGAAGTTTGAATCTACCATCTCTCTTCCTTTAATTTTTTTCAGGGCCATGACTCCACCCTGGGTCTCATGAAGAATCTCAATAAGCCTGCCGCTGAAGACTCTGTGGTGGTGCAAGTGTTAAAGAGACAGGGGGCGATTCCCTTTGTAAAAACCAATGTTCCCCAGACCCTGTTAAGGTAACTTGAGCCATTTTATTTGAACTGACCCATTTTTCTTGCCGTAGTGTGTCACCTTCTGTTGATTTCCAGGAACGATTATAGGTAACTAGAGCTGGTTGAAATTTCACTGAAGAAAATGCTGACAACACTTCTAATTTGAATGAAAAATGGGGAGAGGGGGATAAACCTAATGACTCCTCCCAATTTCCCTCTACATTTTTCAACTAGTTTTAGAGCTGTTCAAAATCAAAATTAATTTAAATTTCTACAAAGTGGATTTTTAAAAACATAATATTTCCCCCCTCTTTCGTGTCCTGGGGCCCGGCCCCCCCCGAACTATCTGTCCTCTATAAACTTCACTGGAAAAGATCATGTTAATTACAGTGTATGTTTGTCATGTAGTGTGTTCAGCTAAGGCAGGGCTTGACAAAACCTGGGCGCCAGGTTACCATGGTGACTGAGATTTGTAGCCTGGCTCCTAGCTCTGCCGGCGCCTAGCTGGGAGCCAATTTTGTCAAGCCCTAAGCTAAGGGGGTGGGAAATTTGTAACAAAGGACTCTGTGTTACACTATAATGGCCTAATGCAAAGCCTATGGCTGTCGTCGGAAAGACTGCCATTGATGTCAGTGGAAATTGGAATAAATCGAAGTGTGTACTCGATGTTCTTTCTCTTCTGATCTCTTTTAGCTATGACTGCAATAATTTAATCTTTGGCCAGACAGTGAACCCTCTCGACCACACCAAAACGCCAGGCGGCTCTTCTGGAGGAGAAGGGGCTCTTATTAGCAGCAGAGGATCCATCCTGGGCATTGGGACAGATGTAGCAGGGAGCCTCCGTATTCCAGCTGCTTTCTGTGGGATCTGTGCATTCAGACCCACTGGGAGCAGACTCAGGTACTGTACGTCACTGGGTCTGGTGGCCTGGTAGGGGCTCATGCACCAGTGAAGACCATTCTGCGGTAGAATCCTGACCCACTGAAGGAAGGGGGTGTTTTCTCATTGGCTTCTGTGGGACCAAGATTTTGCTCCTGCCATGTGTCTGACACCGTGTAACAACTTCAATACACCAGCACATTGAGGAGTGCCTCTTCAACTGTGTGTAACCATCATGCAAAAGTGTTTGGAAAACCTGACCTGTGAGCGCACGTTTACTCTTGAGAAAGGATGACTGTGGGGGACAGACCCAAGAACAGCCTTCAGATATATTAAGGGACATCGTAAAGAGAGGGATCAAAAGTTTTCCATGTCCTCTGAAGGCAGGACAAGAAGTAATGGGTTTCATCTGCAGCAAAGGAGATTTAGGTTATTAGGGAAAAATGACAAGGGTGGTTGAACTATGGCACAGGGTTCCCAGGAAGGTTGTGGGATCCCCATCAGTAGAGGTTTTTAAGAACAGTTTGGACAAACACTTGTCAAGAATAGACTAGGTTTACTCGGTCCTGCCTTGGTGCAGGGGCTGAACTAGATGATCTCTCAAGGTCCCTTCCAGCCCTACATTTCTACCATTCCATGCATTTGACAGACATGTTTTTTGCAACTCACAAACCCTTCTTTTCACCCCAAAGGCAAAACCCATAAAAAGCCCCCTTCCAGTACACGTCCTTCCACCCCATGCATAGCCCTCCTCTAAAGGAAGAGAGGCTGGGATTTCCAAAGGAGCTTAAAGACATTAGGTGTTCAACTCTCATTTTAATGGGAGATGGATACCTAATTAACAGTGTCTTTCATCAATGGACAGCATCGTTATCCCCATTTTATAGATGGGAAAACTGAGGCACCAAATGGGGGAGTGACTTCCTCCTGGAGACTCAACAGGTCAGTAGCAGAACCCAGGTTTCCTATGTCCAGGTCTGTTCACATGCAAATTCTCCTTTGGGCAGAGAATTCACTCTGCAAAATTTTAACCCAAGATGCGAATGCTTTGGAAAGTCGTGACTGTGAGCTAATGGAATCCTGCATAAGCGTGGGTCTAGCATTCACCACCAAGTGAAAGTGGTAAGAAAGAAAGCAAATCTTTACAGAATAGAACTAATTCCTTCACCTCGGGAACACCCAGTTGTTTTCAAGTAGAGTCAAGGTCCAGCTTGTATCAAGGGAGAGTAATTCACAGAAATATGGCTGAGACTCTCTCCTGGTTCTCTATGGCGCATTACATGGCCCGGGCGTATTAAAACCAGTCTTCTCTGTTGTTTGTTTTTATATTCTCCCCACAGCAAGAAAGGAGTGGTCACTGCTATTCCTGGGCAGAAATCAGGTAGAACTTTTGTCTTTTGATTATTGGAGAATCCTTTTTTTTAGTTTTTGCTCCTCCTAAAATGAGATACATGTGGGCAGGGATTTGCAAAGGGAAGTGTTGTTCTTTTTAGAACAGAACCTAGCTAGAATGAGAGAACCCTCCCACCCTAGATGCTCTCTGGAGAGAAACTACGTTGAATTCAGGTCAAGAGGCTGAGTTTCCTAGACACAGGTGGATTAGGAGCTTGTCCATTGACACCCAGACAGAGGCACATCACCACTTCTCTTGCATGGAAGATGGAGTGTAAAAGGTCACAGAAAGCTGTAGACCTTGAACTAATAGGTTAACAGGAAATAGATAGCGAGGCTCCTGCCTACAGGACAGGCATCTGGTGAAGATTTACCTCCGGTGGTGAAGGGCGCACCTGGCCCATTTTTCTGCATAAACTGCTTAGCTCTTTTTTCAGCTTTGTGGCTGATTCTGACAGATGAAAATCCTGACTTTTCAACAACACCCTGGTCTAGCTAGTGTCTGTTCTTAATGGACAGACCCCAGTTCCCCATCCGGTCACAATAGCCAGCCGTAAAAACATCTGAAGGTTTCCTGAAATTGCTGGCTCTTTCCTTTCCCTAATCCCTCAGCTGTTCTATTGAGCATCAGTTCTCATGTCCCATTCCAGGGCTGAACTGTGGAATGTTGCCCATCTCGTTGGAGCATGGAGGAAGCATAGCAATAGATTTGACAGCAGGCCAAAGCTCAACCCAACCCTTCCTGTAATTGATCGAATTCTGTATGGCAATTCCTGCATAATCGATGGCCCTTGAAGATCCCCACAAGGCCCATATCTTCGGTTGTATGAACATTCTCTCCGATTATTTTGTTCTAGCTGCAGTAGGGATAGGGCCAATGGCGAGGGACGTGGACAGCCTGGCTTTGTGCATGAGAGCACTCCTGTGTGAAGACATGTTCCACCTGGACCCCACCGTCCCACCCATGCCCTTCAACGAAGAGGTAAAGAACCAGACAGATCTCTGTAATCTTTGATTGTAGAGCAGTACCACTCATTTGCGTTGTGCCTGGGGATCTCGCAGCACTTTAAAACCATGAAGAAATTGAGCCTCCCCAACTTCTTTCCCCCCTGCTCCGTTAATATAACACAATCTCCATTTTACTAGTGGGGAAACTGAGGCACATGGTGGGAGAACGACTTGCTAAGAGCAAACAGTGCAATTGGTGGCCTAGTCAGAAGCAGACCTGGGCTCTCCAAGTCTTTGGCTTTCTGTGCAAGACCCTCGTTTGTGTGAACTCTCATCCAAATGTGGCCGAACTATAAAGTTATCTGGTTTTCCAGAAGTCTTTAGCGCTGCGGCCGCACCAGGACCAAGTTCTACTCAGCCCTGCTGAGGTCTCCGCTGGAGTACTGCATCCAGGAACGCTGATCTGTGTGGAAAGGTTTAAAAAGAGGGCGTGTTTAGTCTTGAGTAAAGAAGACCGAGGGGACGTCAAATAGTTAAGGGCTGTTATGACCATGATGGTGATCGATTATTTTCCCTGTCCACTGAGGTAGGACAAGAAGTCAGTGGCGTTGTTGCCGCTGAGCAAACGGCACATGCCCCGAGTCCCAGCACCAGAGTCCCAAGTCTGGCGTGGATCCGGGGCCCAGCCCGCTGTCGGCCTGATGCAGCCCCGGATACCACTGGCCCAATGTGGCCCCCTCCAGGACCGGGGCTGGGCCGCAGGCCAGCGGCAGGAGCCCGATCCGGCACCAGCTGGAGACCCAGGGAACGGATCAGGCCCCTGGGCCCGGGCCCTGAACCTATTTTGCAAGAAGTAATGGACTTAATCTGCGAGAAAGTAAGATATTTAGGTGAGATATTAGGAAAAGCTTTCCCACTATGAGGGTAGTTGACGTCCGGAACTGGCTTCCCAGGGAGATTGAGGAATCCCCCTCAGTGGAGGTTTTTAAGATCAGGCTGGACAAACACCTGACAGGGATAGGCTGGGTTTTCTTGGTCGTGACTCAGAGTAGGGGCTGGACTTGCTGAGTTCTCAAGGTCCCTTCTGGCCCTAGGTTTCTGTGATCTGTACCCATCGGTATGATAGGGGCAGAGAGAGAGTCCTGCCCAGTGGGATTGATTTAATAAAGGTAAGTTCCTGGCTTTAAAGCATTAGATGTGACCATCATTTTTGGTCCATGAGAATGGCCGTCCTGGATCAGACCAGTGGTCCATTTAGCCCAGCAGAGGCTTCAGAGGGAATGAACAGAGCAAGCAATCATCAAATGATTCACCCCCTGTTACCCATTCCCAGCTTCTGGCAAACAGAGGCTAGAAACACTCAGACCATAGATTGCATCCCTGCACATCTTGGCCAATAACTATTGAAGGACCCTTCCTCCAGGAATTATCCACTTGGTTACAGTTCTGGCCTTCACAGCCTCTCCTGGCAGAGAGTTCCACAGGGTAACTGTGAAAGTAAAAACTTTCCTTCCGACCAGCAACAGCCCCCTTCCCTTAAGCTCTTTCTTCCAGGTGTTCTCCAGCTCCCAGCCCCTCCGCATAGGGTATTATGACACTGATAACTTTACAGCGCCGAGTCCTTCCATGAGACGTGCGGTTTTGGAAACCAAGCAGCTTCTGGAGAAGGCAGGCCACACGGTATTTATAACAGTAATAAACGTCTTTGGGTTGCGATGGGGCCTGCCAGCTGTAGTTGGGGACCAGGTCTGTCGTGCTAGGCACTGTACAAACACAGAACAAAAAGATGGCCTCTGCCCCAAACCACTTACAGTCTAAGTACAAGAGAAAATACAGATGGGGTAGCAAGAGGGAACAATGAGACACTGGCACACCAGTTGGGACGTCACCGTACATATCCGCTGTCCCCATTTCTTTCATGCCTCTGGACCCACTGGAATTTTGTCATTGACTTAAATGGAGCCAGGATTTCCCTTTGAGTTCCAATATTTAGGCGTTCCTAAAGCAGCCTTCATGACACTTTCTGCAAGAAATAAATGGTCATTTGTCTAGTGATTTGTGCACCTTGCAGTTTTTTTTTTAATTGAGAAATGCAACATTTAAGTAATTTTGTTTAAAATTCTCCAGTCCCTTCCGAAAAGGTCCTATGAAATTTAATAGAAAATAATAACACCAAAACCACCCAATAGAACGTCCTAGAAATGACATCCCTGGAACAGAATTGTATAGAAAGGTTCAAAAAACCATATAGAGAGGGTGTTTCTCTATTAAATTCTGTAAGGTTTTAAGAGTAATTTCTTTAGAACCCTGTTTAATTCCCAGAGGTTCCCATTGTTTGGGAAGATCCCTTTCGACCACTGTGGGCTTAGTAGCGTAAGAAGTCAGGTTTCTGTTTCTTAGATTTCCACCGTGATTTGGAACAGGGGCTGCATACAGGGTGAACAGAACAAATATAGGCAGCTGGTCTGTCTGTGGGTGTAAATTGGCACAGCTGTTCCGTTACTATGTGCTGTTAGCAGACTCCGACACACTACTGCCCAGTGCAGAGTAACTGACTTAGCTTCTTCTGTTCGACAGGGTTTTTAGGTGTTGGGGCTAGAACATCAGGACTGGCTATTCCGGGTTTGAATAGCCCACTAGTGCTCAATGAAATCAGTTTTTAAGTTTAAAACACAGAGGTCCATGAAATTGGAGCTCTGTCAGTCCTTGACGCTGGGGAACCACTAGAGTGTGAGAGTGAATTGTGCTAAGGGACAGATGCAGGGGCCCTTGACTGTTCCCCCCCATCCCAGTTCTGTACCACTTGCTGTATTGCATAGAGTGACTCTTTCCCCACTGTCATTTGTCCCTTCTAGCTGGTGCCTTTCAAACCCCATCGTATTGAGCATCTGATGTTTGATCTCATAGGTGGAATCCTTGCAGACGGGGGCGCCACCTTTTTGGATCACCTGTAAGTGTTGTCTCGTGAGCAGCTGTTTTCATGTGTGCCTGTATTGCTAATCTAGATACACGTGAATTAAAAATTGTGCATCTGATCTCATTAAAAAATACAAATGGGAAGAAAGGATAGTCTGTTAGGTTAGGCCAAATGACAAAGGGGGTGAAGGAGAAACTTTTGGGTGAGGCGCTAGACTAGACCGTGGAAGACCATCCTGGGTGGATGCTTTGCCACAGCCTCTGTGTGCAACCTTAGGCCAGTCACTTAACTTCTCTATGCCTCAGTTTCCCATTTGTGAATGAGGGAGAATCCTTTCTTGTCTCGGAAGGCTATTGTGAGGATGAAATTCCGAAGGATTGTGAGGTGCTCAGATACTCTAGCGATGGGGCAGCGGGGAAATATTAGACAGAAAAACCGCTCTGGATGTTGAGGATTGTGACCCACTGATATGGGTGATATTGGCAGCTTAAGGACATAAATTTAAGCTGAACGTTAGGCTGACTGGTCTGTTCAGCTTTCAGGAGAACTCCATGGAGTATTTCATGGGGTTCAGAAATGCCGTCCTTTAACATGCTATGCATGGGAGCTGACATCATGGAAGCTGAACTAACAAACAGTCAATTGTTCTCTTTCAGCAAAGGGGAGCTAGAAGATCCCAACAGTAAAGAATTGATTCTGTTGTGTAGAGTCCCGAGCTGGCTAAAAAGCCTCTTGTCCTGGATCATCAAGCCAATAGTAAGGTTCATTTATCGCCAACCCACTTAGAATGTATTGAACGGCTGGCAACTAACTTGAGCACGGAGGGCCTGACTCTCAGTGGAGCTGAGACCCCGTTTACACCATTCTGCCAGTGTGAAAAGGATTTAACATAATTTTTTCGCCACTTGAGAGAGACCTGAGTTCAATTCCCTGTGTGACTTTGGCCAAGTCCCGTAACCTCTCTGGGCTTCAGTTCTCCAGTTATACAATAAAGATACCGACATTGCCTGCCTGAAAATAAATATATTAAAGATCACAAGGTGCTCCGACACTACAGTCATGGGGGCCAGAGAAGTACCTAAGATGGAAAGGTTTCTGCCTTTAATGAGCCATTTTCCATTCAATGCCGTACGAAGGCTTCCCGCATTGAGCACTGCGTCCTTTGCCTTTCGCCCCGTGCCCATCAAAGCAGCGACGCTGTGCTTTGTCAGCTCATCTCTCCAACTACCTTTCGGCCACCACCTGCTGTACATGCTTGTTCCGCTCGTTCTAATAGGTGGAGATTGGGAGAGAGAAATAGCTGCCATCTGTAGGAGGCAGGTTTAGCTTAGAATTCCTCATGAATGAGCTCTGGCTGAGCGGGGTCCGGAGCAAAGGTGTCCACATCACGTGATTTGGCTCAGCGGCATCACTGGATCAGCATTTGACTGACCTTGTCTGGATGGGAACCCCCATCTCACTGCTTCAGAAGCATGGTCCCCATCCCGTCCACACACAATTCCTCCCCGCAGCCGTGCGGAAATGCAGTTCCCCACTCAGGTGGACGTACACAGCGTTGATCGTGCGTGCGTGCTAAAAGTAGCGGTGTAGCCGTGGTGGGTCAGCTGGCAGTTTAGGATAGTGCCCAAGTCAAATCCCCTCTGAGCTCCTAGGTGAGTGCTGAGATGGCAAGCCTGATGCCTGCAGCGGCTTGCTGCTGTCTCTAGCGTGACAGCCCCATCAAAGCTAGCACATGTGTGTCCGCCCAGGCCGGGAATTGCTCCACCCAGCTGCAGAGTAAATGCACTATGGTGCGCAACTTGCCTCTCTTCCGAGGAGCAGGCAGAGGCAGTTTCTTTCACTTAGCCATGATCTTTAACTAGAGGTAAGTGAATGATTCATTGTTAGAGTCAGTCAAACAGGGAGTTGCTGGTAGGTGGGTGGGAATTGCAGGTAATTTACAAAACAAATTGTATTCACCTATCTACAGAGATTGCTCACAGGGGCATTGTTTGTCCCCAGATTGGGTGGAAATAATTGACTGAAATACTCACAATATTATTCCCCCAGCTCTGTTTATTCCCTGTAAAATGGGGCTAAATCCATGCGATGTAGGGTTTCAGTACAAAAGAAGAACTCAGTCCAACTTCGTCAGGACTTGGGTCAAAACCTGACCTTAGTCACAAGTTGGTTAATTGTATTGTGCCAGGCCAGAGCCTGGCAAACCCTGGGCACCAGGTTGCCATGGTGCCTGGGATTTGTAGCTTGGTGCCTAGCTCCACTGTGGAAATGCAGCGAAGGTGTGCCTCCGGTGACCAAAAATAAAACTGCCAGCGCTCAGCGGATTTGGTGGCATTTTGGCGGTGGGGGGGCTCTGTGCTATTGCATTTTGGTGGAAGGAGGGTGTCCCGGCTGGGTGACTTGCTTTGAAGTTGGGCACCTAGCTGGGCACCAATTTTATCGACCCCTGTGTTAGGCAGTGTATGTATATACAGTAATGGTATATTTAAATCCAAACTGGAAATTACACCTCCATTTCATGTGCAGATGGACCCTAAGAGATTGCTCCTGCCCCATAGTATGTGGACATGGCAGACAAAGGTTGAGAGCAATGAAATGGTGGGATCCCCATTTTGAGGTGGCCTGTTCAAGATCAGGCAACAAAGAAATGATTCCAGGAGTTCTAACCTCCTCATCCCCTCCTCTAAGCACTAGATTACACTATTTCCCAAAGTTGGGACTGGAACCTAGGAGTCCTGACTCCCAGTCCCCTGCTCAAACCATTAGACATGCAGACTGCATCTTTAATTTCCCAGATTTACATTTGTTGTAGCCAGATGCATCTAACAGGTCAGATGAATCTTTAAACAAACAAAACCTTGTATTTCATGTCCGCTCTCTCTCACCCACTAGGTACCTAGATTAGCGAATGGCTTAAGAAGCACAAAAGAGAAGTGAGTAACTGTGAGTCTGAACAAATACCTGAAGGCTTCCGTCTATGTTTCTGTGTTTTTACTGTTTTGAGTTTAAAAATCAACACCACAATATTATGCCTGAGCAATAAAATGCAGGCTTATGATTAAAAAACAAATTAAAGCAATATTCATCCAGGAAAGCAATTACCACCATATGCATGGACTTTCTCAGGGCGAAATGAAGATCTAGCCATTCAACAGTGGTCCCTGGCTCAGAGCTATGTGAGGTGTGGTGGTGAATGAATTGCACTAATACCATGATTGTGTATTCCATATGGGGCCATGGCACTTTGCTTCCCTGTTAGATTGATTTACAGCGTGTTTCCTATCTGTTTGAGGCATTTAACAGTGAGTTTCCTTAATGAGCCCTTAGGCAGGTGACGGCTGCAGCCATCCTGTCTGGGGTGTCACCCAGAAACACAGCATGATTTGATAACCAGATACACCCAATATATCATTACTTCCAACACAAATAGGACATGTGCACATAAAACAATACAATTGATAACCTTTGTAAGGGTCCCTGACATGGCCTATCTTATATGGATTGTTGTAATTTTGACACATTGGTGTTAAATCATAGAACAATAGGGTTGGAATACCATCAGTGGTCCCCCTAATCCAGCCAGCATCAACCCTCCCCATGCAAAATTGTTCCAGAAAGGAATACACTTGATGAGTCACCTGGGCCTCTCTCTTTATGCCACTTCAGCAGCAGTTGTTGCAAAGGAGAGGAGGAAACGACAGTGAGTTGGGGTGCAAAAGCTGCTGCTTTTCAACTGCCACTTGTGATTGTTTCATTGTATTGATTTTTCTTTCTGACATTTTTAGGTCGGTGAAAGAACTCTGGAAGCTTCATAGTGAGGCTGAGGTAAAGCACCGCTTGGGACCCTTAGTGCCTCTCTTTCTAAATAGACCAAGAGGGGAAAGAAAGGGGCATGAGCTACTTAGCACCTGGGTGGTAGAGTTGGGAATGGGGGACTGAGGCCTGGATTCTGTCTGCAGCTAGACCACATTTCCTCTTGATCATACTGTGAGGTTTGGAGTGTGTAACAAAGGCGTTCCCATGAGCTCCTTTCCCAGGCATTCTACTCTGGATTCAGGTCCAAAAGTTTTGCTCTGTTGGCAAATACAAACAGTAAATGCTGATCCCTGGCCTTCCTAACTGAGCCTACTAGCAAACAAAGGCTTTGAGATCTGCTCTTTTCCCGAAGGGAGTCTTGGCTGATGTTTTCAAACCCTGATGTGTAAAGCTTGGGCTCCTAAATGGATATTTAGACTCCTAAACAGAAGTGGCTTTAATTTTCAGAGATGCCGAGAACCTGTAGCCTCTAAAGTGACGGAACTGGGGTTAGACGTTCCCGGCGTTTCTGAAAACTAGCCCACTTTTATTTAGGAACCTAAATAGGCGTTTGGAAAATCTTAACTTTAGCTACTAAGCTTAAAAACTAAAGTTGGTCTGGAGTTTTTTGACACAATGTTTTCTGATCAGAACCCGAGAGACTCCCCCTACGGGTTGTGAGAAATCCATGTTTATACCCTGTTCCTTGTGGTCTGAAGTAGGGATTTGAATTCTTGAGTCTAGGCTGTAAAGTCTCTCTGTTTTTTTGTGCCAGTTCATCTACTAAATAATATTCAGTGGGGCGGAAAGAGAGAGAGAGATGCACAGTGAAACCAAATTCTGCAACTTCAAAATATTGCACAAAACAGAATTCTTGTTTTCCAGCCAGCCCTGTTAACTCACAAGGTAGCGTTCTGAGTCATAGGCTGTGTTGTACCTTCAGGAATTCTCCTGTGGCGGGGGGGGATCTGGCCTGACATGGAATCTGGTCCTGACAGTCCTATTGGCTTGCTGCATGACTTGGGCAAGTCACTTGATTGCCAATTTCATAGGGATAGTGGTGTTTTCTCCACAGCTGGAAAGCCCTTTGAGATCAACAGTTGAAAGGTGGTGAGTGTCATTCATTATCTGAGGGAAGAACAGAAAACTCTTTGTTGTTCTGAAATTGCAATCGCTGGTGGAGGGAAGATGTCCAGGCAACTGCCCATTGCCAAGGGCACTAAAAATTCTGCTTGATGTAGAGTCCCATTGAACACATGGCTAACCAGGAATCTGATCCAGAGACCTCTGAAGTCAGCGGGAAGGGGTTTTGTTGCATGGACTTCAGAAGGGATTTGGATCTGTCCTGGAGTTTATTATTTTAAGAATATTCTTGGCTGGGATCATTTTTCTGAGCTTACCGAAGCTGAGCTCCACATGTTTTGCTCATTAGGAGTATTGCCGAGAATTCGTCACCGAATGGAGGAAACTGGATCTGGATGTGGTGCTGTGTCCGACTCTGGGCCCTGCTTTTGGGCTTGGATTTCCTGGCAAGGTCTCAGGTACAATGCTTCAGGAACTTCTGGGAGTCCGCCCCACCTCAACCTCTTGGGTTGTTCAGGGAACTCTGATTCATCCCCAGTTCTTACACTCTCTGTTTAATAGGGCACTGTGAAATGGCTGGAGTTTAGCCTCTTTCACCCCTCGGCATATGGTGTTGCTCCTCCCTCACAAAGGGAGCGTCTTTTTCTCTTTGCAGTGACGCATCCTCTTTTCTCTTACAGGGGCAAGCTGTTACAATATCTTGTACAACATCTTGGACTTTCCCGCCGGGGTTGTCCCTGTCACTACAGTGTCTGAAGAGGATGAGGAGCTGCTGAAAAACTACAGAGGCTACTATAATGATATGGGTGACAAGACCTTTGGAAAGGTTAGTCGCTAACCATTCCAGGGGTGCTGAGTACATAAGGCCAGGGATCGCTTAGCCAGGCTGGCCCTGTCCAGACTTTGCCCCCTCCTGCTGCCTAGCACAGGCTCGGTGAATGGCGGGAGCAGTTTTAGCCTCCCCGCTGAAGCAGGCGGGGTCTGCGGTGAGAGCGGCCACCCAGCTGGGGCTGGGTAGGTCAGGCTGTGCACCTGGGCCTGGGGCAGGCCAAGCCGACAGCCACTTTGGCAGTGGGGCTGGGCCGGCTGCCAGCCAGCCTGGGGGGGTGGCACTGAGAGTGGTTGGCTGCTGGTACTCTGGTGGCTGGGGGTACTTGAGGCCAGGTTGGGATGGGATGGGATGGGATGAGGCAGGGCAGCAGCAGTCGGCCAGCTTGGCTGGTACTTGGGCCGCTTCACTGAAGGCAGGGCTCTGATGGGAGAGGGGGCAGGGCTGGGGGCTAGCCTCCCCGAACGAGTAGTTCACGACCCACTCATGAACTTTTCTCAGGAAGCTTGTATGGCCATCAGTGGCCTCCTCCTTGGCTTGGGGCATAATGTCTCCCTTTCTGTGCCCTTCTGGCAGGCTGTCCATGGAGGAGTGGGGCTGCCTGTGGCTGTTCAGTGCGTGGCTCTGCCATGGCAGGATGAGCTGTGCCTTCGGTTCATGAAGGAGGTGGAGACGCTGGCCCAGAAGAGGCAAAGAAACCTTTGAATGACAGGGGCAGAGCAAAGGGCCGGGCTGAGTTATGACGTTGCTCATGTCTTCCAGCCAGTCATCTTCATCAACCGTCGATGTAAATGGCACAGCCTTATTTTAATTAAATGACTTGATGGTGCATTTGGTTCTCAGGTTCATCACTGTGGCCAGCCCCTTCCAGGCTGCGGGTGGGGGAGGCGCGCGACTCGTCACGATGCTTGACGCTTTTAATACAATGTGTTGCCCTTCCATAGCCTTTTAGCAAACTAAGGGCTGGTCGGCACCATAAAGTCTTGTCGGCAGAACAGAGGAGGTGAAATGCTCCTCCCACTGATGTAAGAACCCTGCCATACCGAAATCATAAAACCACTTCAACGAGGCATAGGTGTGGGTGTCGGTTCTAACGTTGACACTACGTTCCTCTGTTGGCCGTTGCCTGTCAGTGGAGCTCAGTGGCTGGAACCCTTCGCCCTGGATGACCTATGTGACAGCTGAGCTCCAGACATTGTAAGCCTTATCAACACTGAAAACGTCTGTTGGCATAATTATACCAGTAAAAGCCTCCCAGTGTGAATGTTGTTGTATGGACAGAAATGGGCTTTTGCCCTTAGAGCTTATTCTGTTGCTGAATGAAATAAACTAATATAAAAACAAGGTTTTTTGGAAGAGACAACCTTAAAGGAACGCACTGAAAGGGAGAAAATGAATAATTCATATTAATAAGCAGGCATTAACATAAGTGGTACTCAGGTACTCATGAGCACCCAGCCTTCCAAAAAGCACACTGAAAACTTCCCCCAAAGGCTCACATGCATACCAGCATACACTGCACAGCCCCAGGCTCACCCACTCTGCCCGAAACCACACCCCCCACCACATTCCCAGGCCCTGCTGCTGGTGGCCCGGCTCCCGGGCTGGATCCAGCCCCTGCTACCTCTAGCCCTGGGCTGGATCCAACACGCCTCCCCCCACCAGCTCTCAATCTTGATCCTGGCCTCTGTTGCTGCAGCCACCTGGCAGCCCTGGGCCGGCTCTGGTTGGCTCCTGCCTTTGGCCCATCTGGTCCCTGGCCAGGCCCAGATGCTGTGACAAACCTCCTCCCTCCCACCCACCTGGGTTGGGGCCAGCCACTGCGGGCCCTGACCCGGGGCAGCCGCCTACCTGAGAGGAAGGATTTAACTTTCCCTCCTCTTCTCCTGCTCTGCACCACATGCCTCAGCTACCTGCTGCAGAGCAGGAGGCCTAAAAGAGCCAGCGCACCTTTTTCTGCCTGTGTTGCTGGCTCGGGACTCGGGGCACTGCTTTGACACTTTGGGCTCGTGCCCCCTGCGCTCAGCACCAGCAACACCCCTGGAAACCGAGGCCTTTCCACGTTCGAGGCCGAGGAAAGTAATTAATACCCAACCCAGAGATGCTGTAAGAGAGACGCTGAGTGATGCCAGGCGGGGGGGTGGGGGGGTGGCAGAGAGGCTGCCATGTCCCAGCCAGAGCCAGGCTGCAGGGCTCCTTCAGGAGACCAGCTGGTGCTGCACACAAGGTAACTGCAGGGGAGGGGAAGTGAGGGGGGCTTTCCATCCCCCCAGCTTCACATTCTCCCCTGCAGGTCCAGACCCCCTTCCCCAGGGGTGGGGTTAGGACTCTTCCAGCCCCTGGGTGGGGGGCGGTGTGAGGGGGTGCAAATGTGATGTCTGATAGCCGAGTACCAAACACTTTCTGCTGGTACTCATTGGAGAACCTGATCTGAAAAATTATGTCAATCCCTGGTAATAAGAGTTGTACCAAGAATTTTAATCCCCTTGAGTGCATTTGTTTGCAAAAGATTGGATGGCCAGTTTAAAGAGCGGAATGGCATGGTCACATTTACACTGGCCATCTGACCGTTTTCAAACAAATGCATTCAAAATGATGAAAATTCCTCATACAAGAACTCTTACCAAAAATTACCTGTTTTTTCCCTTTTAGTGTGTTCCTTTAAGGTTGTCTCTTCTAAAAAAAATGTTTTTATATTATTTTATTTCTGTCATGCAAATTATCGTCTCTTCTGCAATTACTTCAACTAGACTAAGTTCTGGCCATTGTATCTAAGCAAATTACGAAGTCTGTTCAGTTCATGCAAAGCATTCTGATCACAGACATAGGGTCCTATTAGCTTTGAGGAGTTGAGCTCATCAATTTGCAGTTTGCCTAATGATCAGAATCTGCTCACCACCCAAAGATGTGTCCAACTGCTTGTGGCTTCACAGCCTTTTTGGAAGTCAGCCATTTCCTTACTCTGCAGTACCCTGTGGGCAACATCTTGGTGCTGCTGCATGCATTTTTCAGAGATGTGCATGTCTCTCCAGTGCAGTTCCATTCTTTTTCCACACACTCAGTGATCTTTGTAGTAGTCACACTGACTTTAGTTACCAGTCTTTATATACAATTTTTGACTGGGCTGCCAGCTTAACCCCTGCAGCTGGGTTACAGTGGGGAGGAGCCTGACCCAAGGGCTACAGGACACTTTAGTGGAGACAGGGGACCCTTAATCCTCAACCAGCTTTGCAGCTCCATGTGAGATTGGAGCTGGCCGCTTGCAGGGCTGCCAGTAGGAAAATGTTGACTTGCAGGCTGGCCAGCAGACATATCAGTAGAACCTTAATCCGCAACAAGCTTTTCAGCCCCCAGCAAGATTTGACCCTATGACCCCCGAGTTCCTGCCCTAACCACTGCACCACGACTCTGGCAGAGTTTTCCCTGGGAGCAGATTGACTTGGGCACTGCAGACTCGTACACTTTCCCTTCTGTGTTTGAGGTAAGAGACCAAGACAGACAAGACAGACCAAAGTTAACATAAAGGTGTCTAATAAAAACCATTCGGGGCCCACCCCTAGGTCCCCTGACCACAAGCCACCCCTCTGCACTCCCTGACCAGAAGCCACCCCCCTCCTCCCCAGCTCTGGCCTGATCCTGCTGCCAGCAGTGGCGCCAGCCTGAGGACCCAGCCCTGGGCCCAATCCAGCCATCACCAGTGGTGCCAGCCTCAGAAGCCAGCCCCAAGCCCAATCCGGGCACTGCCAACAGGGACAGCCTCAGGAGCCATCCAGGCCCTATCTGGCTTGCTGCCCCCACCACTGGGCTCAAGCACCAACCAGCTACCCACCACTGGCCCTGGAGAGTGGGAAGCTGATCCCTGGGCTGTCTGGGCCAGGCCCCTTTCCTCATTCCCACCCTACTGCATCCCCCAGCCCCACACCCCTGTACTGCTCCCCCCCAGCCCTGCTGCACATCCACAGCCTTTTCTTTCTCCCCCTCCACTCCTACTTCTGAACAGCACTTGCCATTGAAACCTATAACCGTTGTGCCATCTGCTGGAGAAAGGTGGGAAAACACAGGGAATACAGACAGACAAGATGGAGCACAGTTAATGTAAAGGTTGTCTAATAAACTATCCCCAGAAAAGGATCTATCTATAGCTATAGATAGATATGCGTGCATGTGTATGTGTATTGGTGATACTTACTAGAGCTTTTTCCAGCACAGCTTTATCACTTAAAAAAAAAAATTCACATTCCTAAGTGATGTATGCCAGTAAAACTTTTATGTGTAGCCTGGACTTATTCTCAAATGCTCTTTGCTATTCTCCTAAACCAAGGAAATGCTGCATCTTTCTTAATGTAGCCCAAATCTCTTTCTCTCTCACACACACATGAACACACACAGACATTGGGAGTGGGTTGAAAGACAGTTCTACAGAGTAAACAGAGGTATGTGTAAAATTCAAAACTTGCAAGTGAACCAAAACTATCAGGAACTGAGAAACTAAGGGTGGAGTTGCCTAAGGTCACAGAAAGGGAAGAGGGAATTGAACTCAGCTCTCCCTAGTTCCAGAGTAGCAATCTAACAACCACTGTAATGCTATTTGACAGTGGTATAAATGTATACATTCACAATCCATTAACCTGTTCTAATTGTTCAGTGAAGCATTGAAATTCACTAGGAACAATGTGGGAGAACCCATAGTTTAGGTAAATTCTTTTGCAAAGCTTGTTTGAAAGCTTCTGGGCCTAATTCTACTGGGGGTGGTGCTGGTGTGAATCTGGAGTAGTTCCCCTGATTTTAATGGAGTTTCTCCCAGGTGTAAGCTTGAGTAACAAACGGCCTGATGTTAACCCAGTGAAGGCAAAGGAAAGGCTCCTGTTGACTTCAGTGAGCTTTGGGTCCAAATCTGAGAGCAGACTTTGACACAAATTCCCCGAATTACCTTTCCCCATATATGTAGTTATGAATAGGAGGCCACACAGTTTTCTGGGGTGGTTTCTCTGGACTGTTTAATTGGATTGGGCTTGTGGAGTTTGCTGTGAAGTTTCAGAGAAATTGAATTCATTGTGTTTTTTAACATTTTGAGAATACAGTGTGCTGCCCTGCTGCTCTCTGCTGGTCAAAACGTTGACTTGGGAGAAAGGAGGAGACAAATTACCTATAACTATTGATCGCTGATGATATTAGCCAAGACCCTTCAGTAACTATAGTAGAAAGTCAGAGTGAGTGTGAAATAAAAAGACAAGTAGGAAAGGCCAGTAATAAGGTGGAACAGTGGAACAGGCCAAAACAGCAGGCCTGAGCTGAAAAAATGGTCCAATTGGCAGAAGTCTAACCTCACAGAAACTGGCAACAAATAAGCTAAAACTCATCAGAGTGGAAAAGTGCACCTCAAAGGTAGGAGGTTTTGGGTCAGCCTTGCATCAAAGAGATAGGAAGGAATGTTTTGCTCAGACTGCAAAATGACACCTTGATGGATGGAAATGTTTAGTGATATGTGAGCCATTCAAGGTAATGGATGGCATTAAGAAAGGGATGTGTGGACCAATCAAGGTAATTTTGGACACCAAAGGAAGTAATTTTTGATGCCAAAAAGTCTGAGCCAATGGTTCAAGCCGTGTATAAAAACAGTAGTCCAAGAGATCAGCTTTCATGCAGCTGAGAGGGTGGCCGAGAATCCTGTCGTCACTGAGCTGTTCTGTTGCATTAAGAGCATGAATGTTGTCAGTGAACCTGTCAGTATAGGTTGCTTACCATTGTACCACGTCGAAATAAAGCCTCGCCTGACACCTTTGTTTCTACAAAGATCCGTAGTCATGTCAGTTTCTTTGATTGTGAATGTTACCCCAGACTACCTGCACTGAGCTAAGAAGATTGGGAACCAACAGAAAACATCATTAGCACTAAGTGTATACCTAGGCTTCAGGCCACTGGGCTAACTGAGTTCCCACTCGGTGTCTAAACCAAAGGTAACCCAAAGTGTTAACCAAAGGAACACCTCAGCTCAGGACAACTGGGCTAACAGAGTCCTTGTTTTATGTCCGAGACAGGCTTCAGGCCACTGAGCTAACAGAGTTCTCACTCAGTGTCTAAACCAGAGGTAATCCTGAGGGAACACATACACAGGGACACATGCATGCAGCCAAACAACCTATGTTGGACAACACACACAACAACATTGATCACATCTCCCAACCACAGCAACTATTGATTTTTGGGGGGGTCCCCAGCTTTAGACACTTTAAAGGTTCTGATTCACAGATAGTGCTGAGCATCCACCCACTGAAAATCAGACCACCTGAAGGCATCCTAAATTGGGTTCCCAAAATTGAAGGTACCTATAATCAGAAATCATTTTTGAAACTCATGGCCTGGTGATTCCAGCTCCATGGTCTAGAATGGAAAGCCATTGCTGTTGTGTGTGCTTTGGGCAATCGCAGCCACAGGCAGCGTAGATCAGATTTATAACAAGTGTTACAGGCTGGGTGGGCTAACGCAGTTGCTGGTAGGGAAGCAAGGCAGACGGGCAATCGGCCACGAAAACTTCGGCTGTGTCTTCACTGTATAGTTAGCTTCTGTGAACAGCACCCAGGCCTGAGCGCCTGAGTTAGCCTAGCCTGTGTGAGCATTCCCACAGCCAAGTCTCGCCTGTGTTTTCGTGACCTGGGGCACATTCCTTGGTTCCGTAGGCTGAGATGCTCAGGGAAGTTTTCCCTGTCTGCCACACAAGAGAACTTGTCTGCCCCTGGGCGTCACTGAGGGAAGGCACTGTGGGACTGTCACCCCGGAGGGGTTCGGCCTGCATCTTCACAGCAAGTGGGGCAGATTCCAGCACCGGTGGAAGTTGAGCCCAGGCTCTAACCTGCTCCCCACACCATGCCAGCTTGTCAGGGCAGAAGGCCCTTCCAAACTCAGCAGTGCTTAGTGGGCCAGGGTGCTGGGAGTCCTTCTCTGACCAGTGGCTTTTGCCAGCACTCTGCTTACTGGGGGCAGAGCAGTCTGCTGGAGCTTCTTCAGATTAGCAGACAGCGCTCTTTCCCCTTCCCATCAGGAGCTGGCCAAAAATGGATGGTTGAGAGAGCAGAACCGATGGACGGTCTGGGGAGGCAGGATTGATTTGGGGGGGTGAGTTCTAGGCAGGGGGGTGGGCCAATCTGGGCGTGGTGATAGTTCCCTGCGGACACTTTTCCCAGACCCCTTTGTGGAAAAAGAGATGTACGTGTCTTTGACTAGATCTGGCCCTGAGACTGTTTGCTCAGCAATGTAAGCAGACTTAGTAATTGGCTATGCAGAGATATAGATCCGGGTAACCTTGCAAAATCAGCAGCAGCAGAGAGTCCCTGAAGCTGGTTCAGACTGGCAAAAAACCACCCAAAAGTAAAAATAAAACTAAGGAATGACTTCGCAAGCACAAGGGTGTGCCTATAAAAGCAGCGCCCCAAAAACAGCAAGGGCGGAGGCGACAGGAGTAGCACCCTGACAAGCCATCGGACTGATCACCCAGAGGCTTCCCGGTCCTAGAATCTTTGGACCGAAAGAAGGCCAACCTGGAATCGTTTGGGTTGGTAACCGTGCACGAAAACCGGAACCAGTCTGCACTGCTGACTGATAACCCGCGGATGAAGTATCAAAACGAATGAGAAACCTGTAACCAGAATGCTATTGCAGCTGCTTCTGCTCGTTGTTGGGTAAATATGTCTGCAAATGATACTAATTGTAGCCAAGAGTTACTAACGGGGCTATTTGTGGGAATAGGAGGAGGAATAGTTATAACCTTGCTTTACCTTGTAGGATTTGGAATGCTGTTTGTATGTCTGCTGCATTGTGTTAGGCAATTAAGAGACAATGATTTGTTTTAAAGCATTTAGTTAGTAAAAGTTACATAAACAGTGTACACCAAAATCAGTGGTCTCAGGCGTTCTCCTTGGGTGCGTCTACACTTGTAAATAAGTCGATTTAAGATTGCTTAATTTAATCTGCATCTACACTACAATTTCCTTAAATCGACTTAAGCTGCTGCAAGTCGATTTAAGGAAATTTTAAGTCGACTTTATAAAACCTAGTTTAAAGTCGACTTTACTGGCTAAGTCGACTTTATTAAGTCGACTTAGCCAGTGTAGATGCAGATTAGCCCTAAATCGACTTAAAGTCGACTTAAAGGGCCCCCAAAGCTCCCCCACTGACCTCCCTGCCAGGGTGGCTGGCACAGCCAGAGTGTGGCGTGCCCCCCCCAGAGGGCAGGACACAGCCCTGCCCACCCTGCTCCTATACCCTGCCCTGTCCCTGTCCTGCTCAGCCCCCATTGTACCCTGGTACAATGGGGCAAATGCTGAGCCCCCTGCCACTTTGAAAGGGGTGCCCCCCCTGCCACCATGGACCACTCCCAGGTCCACCTAGCCTCTAGAAGTCAACTTAGGCATCCAGTGTGGACGCTCTAAGTCGATTTGGCAGGGTCCCTTTAAGTCGACCTAATTTTATAGTGTGGACATGCTAAGTCAACTTAGCAAAGTCGACTTATTTGGCCAAGCATAGACATAGCCCTTGAGTTCCCGCACACCGCTCTTGCATCACAAAAGAACAGCACCCTTTAAGTACCAAAACCCCGTCCGAGGTTTCTGTGTGCGGCTGGTGTGTGGGTTAAAACCCAGGAAGGGACCTAAGTTAACTGTGCAGGGAAGAGCTAGCCATTGAGGTCAAACTGCCTGTGGCGATTGATGGATTAAACTTGGTTGCACTGAAGCAAAGGTAAAAGAAAACACCTACCATAACCTTTAGTGGCCTTCGTGACTATGTTAATTATTGCTAGAGATGTGTCTAAGTCACGCAGTCCAGAGCTGGGTTTTTAACACTCAGCCTCGGGGCTGGTCAGATGTCTGTCTGTTATCTAAAGAGGAAGGACTGTCTAGTGGTTAGAATACCAGCCTTGGCACTTGGGAGCCAGGGGTTCAAGTCTCTGCTTGGCCACACATTTACTGTGGATGTCAGTCTTTCTCAGTGCCCATCTGTACAATGGGGCTAATAGCCTCACAGAGGTGCTGTGAGGGTAAATGAACCAAAAGCTATAAAAAATTAGGTTGATTTACAGCAAAGCTTATGTCATTCAAGGGTGTGAAAAAACCCATCCCTGAGCGACGTAAGTTTTGCTGACATCAACGCGAGTGTGGCCAGCGCTGTGTCCATGGGAAACGCTCTCCCGCTGACGTAACACGCACTCCTGCCGCGACAGAGCTGGACCAATACAGCTGTCAGTTTTAAGTGTGGACTAGCCCTTTGAAAGAGACAGGTCAATTGTGAAAGTTACAGGGGAAGAGAACAGGCTTGTCCCTCTCAACCCATCCTACCCCCACCCCAAAGTGCTGGGATTTTAGATGGGCCCCATCTCGACCCCTCTCTGGTTTAATTACAAGCTAGTTATGGATCTTGTACTCTGGACCTCTCTAGCTAGTTGTGACAACCACAAATTCTGACGGAGATGTCCTTCAGCTTCCGGAGCTCCCGTTGAAACTGCTTTAGGGAGAAAATGTCTGCCTTTGCCCCACGTCCATTTCCCCTCATGGGAAGGAGCCGGGGAAACTGGAACAAGGCTCCCTGGAACAAATGGGGGGGGGGGTGCTCTTTGATAATGATTAATCCTATTCCCTGGATCTGTCACTGACCTGCTGTGTCTGTCCAGTTCTCTTTGCCTAAATGCCTCTGTCAGGGTGCTCCAGGCAAAGATGCCATTTCTAAGTCACCTAGCTGCTTTCAGGGAAGAGTCACTAGCAGACAGCCCCAAAGCCAGCAGCCCTAATGGCACTGAGCCAATATTCTGGGCGATCTCCACTTGGTTTTGATAGGATGGGTCCACATACACATGGAAGAACCCAGGAGACCAAGAGAGAGAGGGTGAGGTTGGATTGACCCAGACTCTCTCAAGGGCAGGTTAGGAGAACAGCAGGGCCTATGGCCCGCTCAGGATGAGTCCCAGGATGACTCAGGCTATAGTGTTTAAGGCCTGGGGGAGGAAGGGGAACCCCTGACAGGCTGATTTCCTCCCTTGCCCACCTAGCAGCCAGGCAGGGCTGCTTCAGGAGCGAGAGGGAGAGGTCAGAGGAGGGAACAGAAAGAAGCCAGCAGCTCAGGGTGATTTTAATGCCCCCTTCCCCTCAACGTCACTCCTCTCTGCTTCCCTGCAACTCCTGGCACAGCAAGGGGGGATTCGGAGATGGGGTAAAGGATCCCAGGAGGAGCAGAAGTGGAGCTACAGGGGAAGAATCGATGGGGGGACAGGATTGACTTAGGGGCTGGGTGCAGAATTAAAGGGGCAGGATGACGGGCAGATGTGGGGCTGATGATTTTTGGCAGAGCCCTTTCAGCACAGCTGGCGAGGAGAACGTGAGTTGGTTCTGTTCTGTCCGTTAGATAGGACGAAATAACCATGGAGGGTTTGTTACATTTTTCAAACCCCTTTTTCCTTGAATGCTTTGTTCCAGCCGCTAAATGAAAATGCTTGCTTGCAAGGAGTCGACTGGTCACTATATTACAGGTCACGGGGTCCCCGAAGGGAAGAAACACAGGAACTTAAACCCAGTCAGCCTTGCAGGGGGTAAGTGTTCGGTGTGCAGGACCTGGTCTAAGGAGGGCAGATCTGTGAGATTCCCCCCGAGACAGGATAGGAGACTGATCAGTCAAGAGAATGAAAGACTAAACAAGGACAGGGGTGCTGTGTCATGGCCGTGACACTCTGTGACAGGATGCACATCTGTGCAGCCCTTGGGCGTGACCTGTATAATCTTTCTGTTCAGTTTTGCAGTGTAATTGTGTTATTTGATGACTATTACGCTATACCAGGTTCCTCTGTGAACGCTCAGAACATGTGCCACGTGATTACCAGGGTGCCATGTTCCCTGCTGCGACATGTATGTATAGATGTGAAGCATGTTACAGGGTTCAGACTCTCAGGGCTGTCTCTAGCACAATGGCTGAAGATTTACACATCAAAGGGAATGCTGATGCCCTCCCCTGCTCAGGTAGGAGTGAAGAGAACAGGACAGTGAGGGGGAGGGGCTGTCAGCAGTTGGTTAAAACAAAGACACAGAGACTGTGAGGAGAGAGAAGCTGCAGGCTTTCAGCCGGAGAAGACACCATCTTGCAACCAACTTCAAGCAAGATCGGGGCCCTGCCTGGGAACAGGCAGAGAATGGCTGTAAAACATCGAACAGTCGAACACCATGCGCATAATCTTGGACTCTGAGGTCAGTTTAGGTGAAGATGTTAGGGTAGTATGCGGTTTATACCTTTTATTTGATAGTGGTCACTCCTGACTCATTTATAGTATGGTTCTGCCTTGATTGGCCATGTTCTCACTTGAAATCAGACTCTGATCAATAAACTAGTAGTTGTTTTACCTAAAGCTGTGTGGTCTTTAGAGGGTGCGGATGTGGGAGGCTGGGCACAATCCACTTCTTTGTTAAGTGGACGGACTGGAGACTAAGGTGATTGGGAGTGGGTCCCAATCCCTGTAAGGCAGTGGCTCCCAGGGTAGTGTCTGGGGCTGGGTGTGCTCGCTTGGGGACCAACGCCTGTGTGGCTAGTGGATTTACACCCACTGCCTGGGACCAATGACACGCTGGTGGCTGGTGTGGACTGACTCAGGAGTGAGCGGTCACCCAGCAGAGCGGGGTAAATTGGGGTTCAGGAGTGGGGTTCAAGCGGTCATAGCAGCACACCAGACTGGATTTGGGGAGCAGACTGTCACATTGGCGCAGCGATTCTAGGGTTTTGTGGCCAGGCCTGATACCTTCATTGAGTGATTTCAAGTGAGCCATATGTGTAATATCTGAACAGTCAGGAGGCCACAGTTTGTTGTTTTCTGTTTGTTTATTTCGGGTGAAGGGAATAGACACAGGAAAAGTGAAAGATGTCTGATGCAGCTGCAAAATTAGAGATTGCTAGCTTGCGAGCAAAGAAAAAAGAAAAAGAGTTTGCTGAAAGGCGAGCAGAAATAGAACGCCGACACCAAGAAAAAATGAGAGAAGAACGTGAGTTTGCTGAAAGGGAAGCAGAAATAGAACGCCAACACCAAGAAAAAATGAGAGAAAAAGAGGAAGAGGGAGAGAGAGAATTTAGAAGACGGCGGGCAGACATAAGCAGAAAAGCTGAGGAAGCAGCCCGTAGACATGCTTTGGAGTTAAAGTTTGTAGATGAAGCCATGGCTGCTATTAAGGCGGGTACGCTGAGTGCTGAAGAAACCAGGCAGGTGATCAGGGCAGCTGTAAAGAGAGCCAGAGAAGCTGATGAAAGAATGCACCAGAGAGCCATGGTCACAGAGGCTGGCCTTCCAGGTATTCCAGAGCCTCCTACAACACCTGAAGCATCCAGCTGTGAGGAACTGATTCCTGGTTACCAAGAGACAGACTGTGGCAAAGAAAACTTCAGCACCATTGAAAAGCCTAGTGCTGAGCCTGAAATTTTTGGAGAGAAGAAAACTTCTACTCTCACAAAGTTGTTGGGCAAAGCTAGTTTATCCGTGTACAACGAGGTGTCAATTGGGGAAACATTAGGATGTGAATGGGCCAACACCCAGGGGCATCCTTCTGAAAGCCCATGTGGGGGAGGCGAAACCCCAGGAGTTACAAGAGAAGAGGCCAGTGTGTTTCCTGGTGGGGGGAGGGTGGAAAGTTACTCTTACCCACTGCAGGAGACAGCACTCACTCTGGAGAGTGGTGTCCCAGGGTGGGAACCAGGTGTGGAGGCTAAGGAAAAATTTATGGGGGTGCAGGAGTGTCCCCCCACTACTCACCTGGGGGTGTGTGCCCAAGAGGGAGGGGCTGACTTGGGGTCTCTGCACCCAGATGCTCAGCCTGTGATTCAGATTTTAGGAGAGGATTGTGTTTACCCTGATGTAAAGATGAAAAGTAACTTTGCTTCTTTAAGCCAGGAAAGTCCAGCTTGTGAATATTCGATCTTGCCTGTGGACAGAGGGGCCAGGCAACCAGAGATGGAAGCTAAGGAGGAATTAGTGGGGATGCAAGAGTGTCCCCCCACTACTCAAGTGGGAGGGGGTGCCCAAGAGGAAGTGGCTGACTCAGGGTCTCTGCACCCAGATACTCGGCCTGCAATTTGGATTTTTGGAGGGGATTGTGTTTATCCTGAGGTGTTGATGAAAATTAACTTTGCCTCTTCAAGTCAGCAGGATTTGGCTTCCAGCAGAGAAGGGGGTCCTTGTGAATACTCCATTCTTCCTGCTGACAGGGAGGAAGGGCATTTTCACCATGGAGGTAACATTGATGCATTTATGCTGAATACACTAGCTGCAAAAATGAGCAGCCCAGAGAGATTGCATGATAACCTCTTAGGAGATGGAGGGGGAAAGGTATCCAATGATGTTCAGGGGAACCATGGAGTGACCCCAAGGAGGGAGAAGGACTTCCTACACATGTATAGTCCTGGAGCTGGGGAATGGATCCATGAGGGGCCAACTGGCACGCAGAATTCTGCCCAGATTCTTGTTACCCCTGACCCTGGGATTCCAACACCACAAGGGGCCAGGAGAATGTTGGTGAGGGCAAAGGGTTGAACCAACCAACCCTGCAACCAGACTGCCTGAAGAAAGGGTGTGGTATGAACACATACTTGTAAGCACCTTTGTCAGCTTATTATTGATGTAAAACTAGATAATAGTGATTCACATATGCATGTAACCTTTGTAGTTAGATGTGTGGTGTATTGATCTTTGATAAGGGTTCGTGAATGCAGAAAATGGAGAATGGGGAAACTGAGGCATGCGGCCTCACCATATTGATGGAATGATTTTACAAGAACTTTAAAGAGTCTGCCTCCGGATTAGACAGTGCCTAATCCTCCAGCAGTTTTGAAAGAGGGGAGAAATGTGACAGGCTGCTCCCCAAATCCAGTCTGGTGTGCTGCTATGACCGCTTGAACCCCACTCCTGAACCCCAATTTACCCCGCTCTGCTGGGTGACCGCTCACTCCTGAGTCAGTCCACACCAGCCACCAGCGTGTCATTGGTCCCAGGCAGTGGGTGTAAATCCACTAGCCACACAGGCGTTGGTCCCCAAGCGAGCACACCCAGCCCCAGACACTACCCTGGGAGCCACTGCCTTACAGGGATTGGGACCCACTCCCAATCACCTTAGTCTCCAGTCCGTCCACTTAACAAAGAAGTGGATTGTGCCCAGCCTCCCACATCCGCACCCTCTAAAGACCACACAGCTTTAGGTAAAACAACTACTAGTTTATTGATCAGAGTCTGATTTCAAGTGAGAACATGGCCAATCACGGCAGAACCATACTATAAATGAGTCAGGAGTGACCACTATCAAATAAAAGGTATAAACCGCATACTACTCTAACATCTTCACCTAAACTGACCTCAGAGTCCAAGATTATGCGCATGGTGTTCGACTGTTCAATGTTTTACAGCCATTCTCTGCCTGTTCCCAGGCAGGGCCCCGATCTTGCTTGAAGTTGGTTGCAAGACGGTGTCTTCTCAGGCTGAAAGCCTGCAGCTTCCCCCTCTCACAGTCTCTGTCTTTGTTTTAACAAACTGCTGACAGCCCCTCCCCTCACTGTCCTGTTGTGAGATTCTCTTCACTCCTACCTGAGCAGGGGAGGGCATTAGCATTCCCTTTGATGTGTAAATCTTCAGCCATTGTGCTAGAGACAGCCCTGAGAGTCTGAACCCTGTAACATGCTTCGCATCTATACATACATGTTGCAGCAGGGAACATGGCACCCTGGTAATCACGTGGCATATGTTCTGAGCATTCACAGAGGAACCTGGTATAGTGTAATTGTCATCAAATAACACAATTACACTGCAAAACTGAACAGAAAGATTATACAGGTCACGCCCAAGGGCTGCACAGATGTGCATCCCGTCACACACTCTCATTGGTTCCCGCTGACATTTAACATGTAGTTCCAAAGGGGACCAGGCTCCTTGGTCTTCACTTGTACTGTCTGAAGTCCCCCTCGGTTATTGCTGACACAGAAAAGGTTCAGTGCCAGGGTTACACCCAGTGTTTTGAATGTCAAAGTCCTGGATTTTTCTGTTCTCCTGTTTCAGAAGTGATCTCCAGCTGACGGCACATTGCAGACAGCTAAGTAGCCTGTTCTTTCTTCTAGCGCACAGTGTATTGTCAGGTGTCTCCCAAGGCTTGAAGACAGTCCAGCTATGATCCAGGCAAATCTGAGGCAGTTCCTGCCTGAGGGCGAGGTAGATCCTCGCACCATCTTAGTTCTGCTCTGTGGCTCAGCCACAGCCGTGCTGGTGCTGAAATGGGTGGGCCAGAGATGGATCCAGGAGAAGGTGGAACAGGCCAGGAGGACGCGGGATCTCAGTTTGGAACGGATGGAAAAGCAGGCTCGACAGTTTAAACAGAAGGTAAATTTTCCCTTTGGGGCGGAGGGGGGTTGTCACCCTGAGCAAGGGGGCTGAGATGGTTCATTTCTCAAGTGATCATTTGGGGCAAGATCATGCCACACAATGGCCTGTCTCCATTGGGAGCTTCCTTCCATGTACAGTGGCATACCCCCTTTATCAGGTGCAGCTTGCCGGTCCCCTATGGCCTCAGCCTATGTGCAGCCACAGAACATACGGACTTTATTTCTGCTTAACTCTTGCGTGCAAATAAGCGGAATGTGCTTTCGGCACATTCTTCCATGCTGTGTATCCTTGCCTTACATTGGGAGCTCCTTGGGGCAGAGATTGTCTAAACTGACAGCTGCAGCTAATTGCAGAAGAGGGCCAGGGGAGCACAAAACATACAGATTATTTTTTCCCATCAAAATGTTACGTTTTGAAAACGTTGACTGTCTCAGCTGAAAATCAAGGCACTACTTAGACAACGATAAAACTGTTCGGAAAAGTAATGCAAGTGTGTCACATGGCTCAAAACTCTGAGGTCATTCTAGCTCCCTGAACCAAGAAGTGATTATTTGATTTTCTGTCTGAGAAGACTCTGTTATTAATAGGAACTTGCATGTTAGTGCATTCCTCCTCCTGCACGGTCGAATGCAGTGTTTCTCAATCAGTGTTCCATGGATCACTGGTGCTCCTCAGACACTAGTACAGGTGTTTCGGGACCCACTCCGACCCCTCCCTGTCGGAGGGAGAGGGGCTGAGTGGGAGGGAAAAGGAGCAATTTAATGCTCCAGCCAGCCACAGCTTCCAGGCGTGTGGCAGAGAGTGTTGATGCACACCTGGAAGCTTTGCTATGAATGGGGCATTTTAAATCTCTTGCCAGTGTCCCCAGCTTTTTCAAGAATGTTTGCGTCAGGTGTTCCACATGAAGGAATCGACACCATGAAGTGTTCCTCAGTCCACTAAAGTTTGAGAAACACTGGTCTACTGCACTGCAAGTGTGCATCGTTAAAGTTAACCCTTGGTGGCAGCTAGAAGAGCTAGTCAGAAATCACCTCGCAAAGTCACTGCTGATCAAAAACGGGGAAACAATTTTCTGGGCCGTTTTGAAGTGGTTTCTATTTTACAAGACTCAAAAAGGAGCTCTTTCCTGGGTTGTTTCTCACAAAATTTATCGTGAATCTTTTCTTTTTTTCTTTTTTTAATCTGAATCACCTTTTAAAATCATTCCCAGAATTTTGTTACGGAAGTTTTAAAATAAAATTTCTGCAAATATTTCCCACACCCCTACTTCTCCCAGCACTAGCTAACTCAATTATTTTACTCATCTGTCTTGGCAAACAACCTGCCAGAGTGGTCTCACTACAATCAATGTTATTTTTCAGTGAGTCTGTGCTCTGTCCCAAGATTTATCTGAAAATAAGGTCCCAGGGCTATGAGGAGTTTCCTCTGGGCATACTCATGTGGAGTCCGGGAGAATGGATTCCACCATGCGGACCGAGTATAGAACAGTGCTATGGAGGAGGAGGAGGAGTGTGGATTTAAGGGGGCGAGGGACATGAATAAATCATCACCTAGAGGTCTATTACTATTAGGTCTAGTGTTTATAAGCTCACCGAGGGAGCCAAAGTCATCCCTGCTTTAATGCCACAGGCTTCATTAGAGTTACACCTGGCATGTAATTGACCCATGGTTTGCATTAGTCTCATCAGAGGTCTTTCCTCTAAACCTTCCTCCCCTTGTAACAAGGCATCTATACCTTGCAGAACCCAGGGATACAGACCAGTCACATCCTCTCCCTGCCCCTTGTGGAGCTGACTGAGAAACTGAAGGAAGGTTCACTCTCTCCAGAAAGTGTCCTCTACACGTACATAGACCAAGTGAGTATATCAAGGTGTGCTGGCTTTTTAAAGTTAAGGGATGCCTCTCCATTTCTGCTCAGCAAGATGGGTAATGTAATCTCGGGTAGCGAGAGAGGGGAAGTACCACAGCGATGCTCAGATATTCTGGTGATGGGTGGTGGTATAAAACCCTAGGAAATAGCAAGCAGTGCAGTAGAATTTCTAGCGGTGGAGAGGCACATGTCCTCACAGGTGGGGTCTTGCAGAAGAGTCTGAAGAAGAGCAAGACATAAATGTAACATTTCCCACCGTGGTGGGTCAACAGTAGAGCTGGTCAGGAATTTTGTAATGGAAGGTTTTCCCAACAGAAAATGCTGCTTTGTGGAAAGTGGTGGGAAACGGTTGGTTTGGATGACTTTCTCAATTTTGAACAGGGTTGATTGTTTTTTAAATTGGCCAAATAGGATGCGTCCATATTTTCTAAATGACAAATTCTGGGTTCACAGTTTGAAGTGGTTTTTTCTTTCAAAATTTAAGCTAATTACAGTTTAAAAAAACAAACAAACAAAAAAACCCTGAGGAATGGTTGAAATCTAAATGAAATGTTGCAATTGACCTAAATCAATTTTTTTTCCCTTCAGATTTTGAAAATGTTTGAGATTTCAACTTTTCCCATTTAGGGTGAGAAAAATTTTCTGATATCTCAAATATTTCTGTGGGGCAGAAAAATCATTCCCCACTCAGCACTAGTTATTGGCAAAGGGGATAAAATCCAGGACCTCTGGATCTAAAAGTGTGAAACACTTTGCTTCAGCTAAAACCTCTTTTAGCACCTCTTTTCCAAGCCTGTAGCAGGACCATCATCAATGCACAGCCCAGCCACTCGAGGGGGACAGAGCATGAGTAACACTCTCTAGATGCATTTTGGGAGTTGGGTGTCTTGGGTGAATTGATAAGGAGAGATGTTGCCTGGCCCTTCTATTTTACCAGTTGGCATTTGGTCCAGACAGATAGAAATTCAGTATTGTCAACATGAGTCAAGTGCTAAAATCAAGAGGCTGGCATAAAAATCCTAAGAATTAAGTAAATACATGTTAGGGTTCTTTTTATTTGCCTTCTGGTGTCTGACCCCTTGGAATTCATATGCTCAAGCTTTTTTCTGCAATCACAAGGTACTGTTTTTTGTAAATGGAAGCTGAGCATCTCAAATCATCACATGACTCCAGGAGCTGGGTCTTTTTAAAAAAAAATAACCTGTCTGTTGCAATTGTTGGAGACCAAAATTCATCACCATCTGAGTATCTGTCCGGTGGCCTATGCCAGATGAATAAGCCGAACACCCAGAGCAGACAATTGTTCCACCAGCTGATGACAAAGAGCACACATCTTAGCAGTTGCTATAGAAAGGCCAAGAACTGAGTCTAAGGTCTGAAAAATGGAGCCCCAGATGTTTCACAACATCCTTCTTCTCAACCTCAAATATACTGTCTTTGTTAAATGTTGTATCCCCTTCCCTTCTCTGTGTGTGTGCCCTGTTGTTGGGCTCTGTGGCCCTGAAAAGGCCTTGAAGGTGACCCGGGAGGTGAACTGTGTGACGGATTTTATGGAAGGCTGTGAGGAGCAAGTGCAGGAAGTGCAAAGACAGAAGAAGAAAGGGTTGTTGTATGGAGTTCCTGTCAGCATCAAGGATCACATTGGTTGCAAGGTGAGTCGGTATATGCTATAAACTGTTGGTCTGTTGACTGTCGACTGTTGAAAGGGGAGTTTTATCTCAAACAAATGACCCAAAATTGTTCAGAATAAAGCCAGTTAATAACTTTCTAATGGACGACCTCAATCTTCGAACAATTTCCAGCGGGGTAGCTGTGTTAATCTATTCCAGAAAAACCAAAATGAACAAGAAGTTCTGTGGCACTTTTAAAGACTAACAAACTTATTTATCACATGAGCTTTCATGGGTAAAATCCCACCTTGTCAGATGTCTGGCAAGGTGGAATTTTACTCACGAAAGCTCATGCGATAAATAAATTTGTCAGTGTGTAAAAGTGCCACAGAATTCCTCCTTTGTTTTAGTTTTAATCTTTGAACAGCTTTCAATAAGCTCTTTAACCACAGACTCTGGGTGTTATCTACCTCTTCATTCTGTGAAAACTGGCCAAACCCTTAACTCATGTAACTCAGGCAATTGCACTAAAGTCCGAGCTTCGTGTCAACCCCTTTTGGACACGGGAAATTTAACATAAATGGTCTATTGATCCCACCACCGTGTAACTGTTTTACTGAATCAAAGTTAAGAGCCCGGTTGCACGTGACATGTCCATTGCAAAGCAGGATTTGTCTACACAGCAATAAAATACCTGCGACTAGCCCATGTCAGCTCAGGTTGCAGGCTTATAAAATTGTAGTACAGGCCCCTGCGTGTGGACTGAACCCTGGTGCCTGGGTTCCAACCCAAACTCAGATGGCTATACTGCCCCATGAGCAACAGTCAACTGACATGAGCCAGCCACGGGTGTTTTATTGTAGTGTATTGTAGACGTACCTTCAGAGACATGGACATAATTGGTGATTCCTAGTTGCTCTGAGCATCCTGGGGAGACCTCATCATCCAATTATCACCACAGAAGCCAGCCACACTTTGGTCTGGTCATAGAAGATCAGAAAGAAATGGAAATTCCCAGTGTGTTCTCCTGGTACTGCAGAGTTGCAATGAGCCATGGAGAAGAAATGAACCATGGAGAAGAATCAAAACTGGATGAAGTACCCTTAGGATGGATAATATTGTGGCGGAGATGCCGCTATCCTCAGAGAAGGTCTTTGACGCTGTGTACGTGCAAAGGTAATAAGAGAATAGATTCCAAGAAGAGGCTAAAATCTGGACAAATGGCACATGGGGAAATATGTTTGAGATGCCTGAGATCCCATGAAAGTCATCTTGAAGATTGTAAAGCTACAGAGGCCACGTACTGACAGGTCATGGAGCAAGAAGAGGGATGGAGGATGAGCTAGGCTTCTAGAGAAAGGGTGAGCGATAGACAGCAGGTGCAACAATATATGCCAGTTAGGAAGGTGGAAATGCTACCTGGCTACCTTTACAGGTCTATTTTGTTCAGGTCTAGCCCTGAGAAACAGATGTTTGGTGGCCAGCTGGGGAGCTCACTTTTCTTTGTGACAAAGAGCATCTGAAAGAGTGGTGATCTATTTTCTTTTTACCAATAGGGCTGAAATGTCTTGCTCGGGGGGCGGGCACGGATCCCAACCACATCAGCCCAGTGTGTCTAACGAGCTTTGTTTCCCCTTCCCGCAAAGGGTCATGTCTCCACCTGCGGCTTGGTGCAGTTTCTCGGCAAAGTGGAGGAAGAGGACAGTGTGATTGTGAAGGTTTTAAAGAGGCAGGGAGCGATTCCATTTGTGAAAACCAACGTCCCACAGAGCATGATAAAGTAATGGCTTGTTCTCTGTCCTACAGCTGTTCCCCCTCCCCCCCCCCACCACCTCCTTCTGTCATTTCACTAAACAAATCATGCAAATAAGGTATTGGCTTTGCTTTCTTCTCTCTTTCAGCGCTTCTCCCGCAGAATCCATTCTTCCCACCGAAAGCGCAGGAGAAGAGTGACTTGCCTCTTGCTTCTTAACAGGAGGCCACCTTCCCTCCTCTCCTTCAATTCAGTGTCATCAGCAAATCTTTCCCCCTGTCGATCTCCCACACTGGCTCCACACCCTGTCAGACCTGAACTCTTGCTGTGTGTGCAGAGATATAAATAATTAACAACTGACCTGCTGTTTTCCATCTCTCTCAGTTACGACTGCAGCAACTTAATCTTCGGCCAGACGGTGAATCCGCTGAATGATAAGAAAAGCCCCGGCGGCTCCTCTGGTGGGGAGGGGGCACTGATTGCAGGAGGAGGGTCCATCCTTGGCTTTGGAACAGATGTTGCTGGGAGCATCCGCCTGCCGTCCAGCTTCTGCGGATTGTGTGGGCTCAAGCCAACAGGATTTAGGCTGAGGCACGTGCTGAAGTAGCCTGCAGTGGGAAAATGACCGAGGAACCACTAGTGAAATCTGTTTTACTAGTTCGTGGAGCAAGGCGTGTCTATGCACCAGAGCAGGGTTACGGTTGTGTTGCGGAGGCGGCCTCTGCCTTAATTTGTATTTCCTTATTTTCAAAGGGTTAAGTTTAGCCTTGAGAGATTAGCAGGTGCCACTGAGCAACTGTTTGTTAATTAAATTTGGGGGCATTTACTAGACACAAGACTACCTGGCCTTTTCAAAAGGTGGAGACTGACCTTTGTAGAGCAATGAGGGAAGATGTATGCCAATTTATCCTGTACCCATCTTTGGATCCTCTTACCCCAGCTCTGTCTTCCCATGTTGCTCTGCTTTAATGAGCCATTTTGCCATAGACCAGATACAGTGCAGGGCAATTCAATAACACATGCTCCAGGTCGTGCATGTGATATCAGCAACACATGCTTTTTCGGTAGCAAGCGTGATATCTCCAGATCAGGTGGAGTTATTTCCTACCAACGCAATGAACTGTTGCTAATTTATTTCTTCCATTTTATATATTTCATAGCATCCGTGGTCTGGCCAGTCCTATAGCTGGCATGAAATCGGGTGAGTCCATCCAGGTTAGAAAATAAAACCTACTTACCTGAAGGATATTGTAGAGATGAAAACTACAAAAGTCCTGGGGCACCTTAAAGATTAACAAATTTCTTCGGGCATGAGCTTTCATGGGCTGCAACCCACTTCCTCAGATGCAACGGATGCGACATTGTACAGATGCTTTTTAAAGGGCTGGCTCAAATGCATGGTTGGCTGATGACCAGTTCCGAGCAGGGAAAATTGGAAGAGGTAGTTAGCCATATCCTGCCTTTGACCACAGCTCCTTTGTGCTGTCACGTTCCATTTTTATTAGCGGTAGACAGGTATTTTAAGAAATACGATAGTATCCCTTTAAATTTCACACTGCCATAGAGCTTCATGCTGGATAGAAGGTCTTGATTGGCCCAATTATTTTGATGACTAAACACAAGAGTCTATCCAACTGTGCAGAGAGGTGTGTGATTGGGGGGAACTGGAAATGGGGCCCTGATTCTCAGCCTGGCTTGACCACAGATGCAGGTTAGAGCAGCTAATTTGTGCCAGTTGGTATGTGGTCCCTAGGCCAGTCTGAGATTGCCAGAGCAGGTTGCAGTCTGTCCCACCCCATGGGTTGGGGAATGGCCAGTGAGAAAGGGCAGTTTTCTTGGCTCCGGTGTCCCCAACGGGGAGGTTCCAGACACTGCCTGATGAAAAGGGAATAGAGGATTGAGGATCTAGCCCCAAGTGTTTGACCCACCACCACACATGTTGTTGAACATCCTCCCCTGCATTAGCCAGGAGACGGACTACATAAAGGGTCTCCTCCGCCCTCCGTCTTCAGTGATGGGCGGCCTTGTGCTTTGTAATTGCAGTTACACCAATGATAGGGCCAATGGCGAGGGATGTGGACAGCCTGGCTCTGTGCATGCGAGCACTCCTGGGTGACGACATGTTCCACCTGGACCCCACCATCCCACCCGTGCCCTTCAATGAGGAGGTAAGAGAAACAGAACACTCCTCAATAAGGGAGATGCGGCACCATGGATTAAAGCGTCCTAGACACATCCCAGCACCCAGAACTGAATATGGCCAGACTTTCTTAGAACATGGTTTACTATTGGACAGAACCTCAACTCCCCCACAATAACCTATGTATTGAGCCAGTGGGCAATGGTCTCCATCCAGCACAGGATGCTCACAGGCCAGATCTGAGCCATCATGTAATTCCCACGTTCCTAAGAGAAGGCTCTTTTGCTTCCAGGTTTACTCCAGTTCAAACCCCCTTCGGATCGGCTATTACGATGCAGATGGCTATTTCCAGCCCTCACCTAGCATGAGACGAGCTGTCCAGGAAACCAAAAAGCTTCTCCAGGAGGCAGGGCATATGGTACATTCCTTGTGCTGAGCGCTGGCCTGAGGCCCGGAATTGTCACAGTTCTAAAGGCCAGCAGTAACATAAAACGTTATGCATGTGTATTTTCAAAGAAGGCCTAGGACCCCTGGTCCTATTATGCTAGGTGCTCCACAAACACGGAGTACCTGACCCAAAGAGCTAACAATCAAAATGAGAGACAGTGTGGAGGAAGGGGGTAGAACATGCAAGTAGAGGGAACAATCTGATGGTGGCAAATGTCATGCTAATTCCACAATTTTTTTTGAGGGGTGGATTTACTTAGACAGTGATCAGCTAAGTGGAAAGAAGGGAAGGGAGGGGGACAAGGTGGGGAGAAGAGAGTTAAGGGGCACATAGGTTTGGACAAATCACATCCTTCTCTGTCATCCCCTCCCTTCCATCTGTAAAATGGAAATAATGTTTATTTATTCACCTGTTGTGAAGATTAGAAAGTGAAATGCTTAATTTTATAGCCTTTATTCCCAGCCACAGCTTTCTCTCTAGTGTTGCTGGCCCATTGATCTGACTTCAACAACTTAAAACATCTTCAAGTCATTCTTCCCGTTAACTTAAGCCATGACTCAGAGCTTCCAAAAGCAGGGGGCGCCAGTTCCCCATAATACTTCTTATGCTTGTGTCCCAACACATAACAAGACATCTGAACCTTTATGGCTCCCTGGTCTCTTGGTCCCTTAATCCAGCTCATGTTAGCCAGGAAAATGTGCAGCTTTCTTCAAGGAGCAGAAACCAGAGACCTCAGGGTAGCTTTGCATATCACCAGGGAGTCTCAGATTAATGAGAGTTCAAAACTGGGACAATCCATAGCAAAGTTCCTCTACCACTTAAGCTAAAGGAGTAATTTCACTAGCTACCAGAAGCAGTAGGCTATTATCAACTCCAGATCAGCCACTAGATGGGGCAACAACACACACCTGGCAGATGTGTTCTAACATTAGCATTTAGGGAGATGTCTCTGGGCTCCCATGGCTGATCTGAGTTTGGAACAATCTGAGGCCTCTTTCTTGGTTCTCTAGCAAAGTTGCAACATTTTTACAAATATATATTTTTGTACAAACAATGTCTTTGCCACTTCTTGAGCAGCGACGGTTTTCACACAGCTCATCCCCTTCACCCCTCCTCGGATTGATTATGTGGTGGACGAGCTTTTCACCAAAGGCCTCTTTTCTGACGGAGCTGCAAATTTGTTGGACAAAATGTAAGTAAATCCTGTCGTCTTTGAACAGGGCTGGAGGCCAATTGCTGTGAACTCAATGGATTGCACAGGCAAGGGTGTATAAAGAAGAATCAAAAGACAGATTCCTTCTGCTAGATTAAAAGACCCAGTTTGCTTAGTATCGAATTAATTAACATGGAGAATGGGTTTGTCTTTGCATATCCTGTTGAGACTCATCTGTGGAACACTATTGAGAAACAGAGTTTGTGGCTTCCACGGTCCGTGCTACTTTGGGTTAATTTACCGGACGCTAAACAGAGAGAAAGGTCTGTCGGTCCCATTATTCTCACTCCTGGTGGGTACTGGGTTTTGGTTGTCTAGAGGCTAATCAACCTGTCCATTATACTTGGTTAGCATTGTCTGCCACATCACATAACCTGAATCAGATATGTCCACACTCCTGATGTTCAGGCGCTGTAGCATCGAAGTGCCATTTAGACGATTAGGAATCACCTCATTTCAGTGGTGTAGGACTATATTCTCCACTTCTCTATCAATTGCACCACCGTGGTGGTTCTTAGCCTTCATCTGCAGGACTGATAGCCATTCTGTTCTCACAGTTAGACAGGCACGGGTTCTCAAAGAGACGAGTCGAAAGGGACAATAGTTGAGGTCTAGTCTGATCCATGATGGTAGGGAGTCCCAGGGTCCCCTTCACTGACCATGTCTAGCCCCAGTGATTTTCCTGCTGGGCTCCTGTCTGATCATGGCTGTCAAAGCAGGTTTCTGAGAGTGATGTGGTCTCTGAGGCTGGGCCCCATCCCACTTTAAACAATAGTATCAGAATTTCAACGCAAAATATGCTCCCAAGTATATACGGTATGGTGCGTTTCAGAGTACCTCCCCGAACTGGTCTCATACATTTACAAATATGACAAGGCTAGGAAAACAGAACAATTATCAGGCACTGGACTGGGACCATGAGATGTGGGTTTGATTCCTGGTTCTAGCACAGACTCTTCATATGACCTTAAGTAAGTCACAGCTGTTCCAGCTGTAACATGGGGTGGGTAATAACAGGAGAGTGTGAAGGTATGTTTATTGCATGTTGGAGGTGCACAGAAGTTAAGAGGAAGGGGTCATGTAAATAGAGGGCCAGCAGGTCCCCAACTACTCCTAAATAGACTAAAAATATAAAAATCAGCTAAATATAGGAAATTCAGCATTTATGTCATTTTGCAGAGAACTATTGTGCAACATCTTCCCTTAAGCAATGATTTCCGTTATGCTCATGGGTTCAGGACTTTATACCTTGGGTCAGGACTTGCTTGGATTGTTGTTTTCCTATTTAAAGAAGCTACAATGCTGGATAGGAAGCAGCACTCTACAACTGGATTGCCCTGATGGCCTTCTTTCTCCATCATGTCACAGGAAAGGGGACATTGTGGATCCGAATCTGAAATCACAGATCAACTGTTACCGACTTCCCATTCTGGTGAAGAGGTTTATGGCACTCATATTAAAGCCTGTGGTAAGTCACCTCGATGTGTCCTCTTCGCAAATTTGCTGTAGTGGAAATGCTGAGATATTTACAAGGCTGGTTCCACAGATGGAGAAGGAAGACGCTCTTCTACCTTGACACTTCTTTTCCGCTTATTGTTCAAGTGTTTTAGGCCTATGTTTCTCTAAGGTGATACCTGGGAGTTAGGCACCTAAATATCTTTGATGACCTGTGAATTAGTGTTCAGCAGGCATAAAGGGTGAAATTCAATGGTGCACAGAGGCCTACATACTATTAGAGGCTATGTCTACACTAGGAAAAGTTAAGTCGACTTTGTCGACCTTATTAAGTCGACTTAACAAAGTGGCACCACTTTAAGTCGATTTTATTAAGTCGACTTAACATGTCCACATTAGCACTAAGTCGAATTAATAAAGTCAACTTAAGGACTATTCCATGTCCACACTGGACCTAAAGAGGGGAAGTTATTAAGTCGACTTAAGCTTTCATTAAGTCGACTTAAGGAATTTCTTAAGTCGACCTAATGAAAGTCCAGTGTGGATGTAAGGTAATTTAGGTCGACTTAAGCATCCTTAATTTGACCTAAATTGCTAGTGTAGACATAGCGAGAGAGCTCAAAACCAGGTTGAGCCTTTTGCGGGGCCCCCCACACCACTACTGACTGACCACCATAATATTTACCTCTCTTGTGGCCCTCTGGCCAATATGCCATGTGGAAAATGAGCTCTGTTGAAACCAGTTGTGTTGTCCTCAGCCATAAGCTGGCAGGGAAAGGATAATATTTTTGAAGCAAGCTCTCCCGGAATAAACCCATTCAGTAATCTCCTGGAAAGAACTGAGCAGGAATACCTAGCTCTCTGGATATGTACTGAATTCCTGATTTTTCCCTCATTTATTGGAAAATGAGATTGCAAACAGGTATCCAAAGAGCATCTACACAGCGTGCATTCAGTGATGTGGTCCAGGAGCCTATTTGCAGTGTTTTGCTGTTGTGATATAAATCAATCTGAAGCAATTCTGGATTCTTGGAGTAAAACCGACGCTAGTTACTCCAATTTAGTTTGAATGAGAACTTGTATTTAGGACCATTTCCATTCTGACAATAACTGTGGCCAGAAGATGTTTCTCCTCCTTCTGTCCTAAAACCTAGATGATCCAACAGGGTCTAATCAAAATAAAATGATGCACTTCTTGCTTCATACAGTGGCTTGATCACAGAACAAAGCAATGGTTCACTACAGTAATATATAAGCTCGGAGAGGGGAGGAGAGGGTGAGCGGCAGGTGCCTTTGGAGATTAGGGGGTGTGGAGAAAAGGAGGATACATATCTATCCCATCCACCCAGGCCCTTTTAAATCGCCAGGCCTCTGGGCAATTGACCACCTTGTCCCTCCCCATCAGCGTGCCTGAGCACAGGAAGAAACAAAGGCCACTCTCTGAGCAGCACGCACTAGTTATATTGCTGCGATGGAAAACTATAGCCGACCAACTTTGCAGACAGAAGACATCCTTTGCTGGGCCTCAGCAGCATTTGGTTTTCTTAGAGTTTCCCATCCTAGTGTTGATCAAGCCAAGGCCTGATTTGCTTGGGTTTCTTTAGCTGAAGCCGATTAGCTGATTTCTTCTGCAGGACACTGCTTTTGACTACACTGCCCCGTGCCCAAACTAATTCCAAATGTTGTTTGTCTCTAAGTACCCCCGAATCGCCAGAGATCTGAAGGCACTGTGCGGAGTGGGGTAAGTAGCACTGTGGAAAGCTCATCCTCAACGTCAAAGTGAGCTGTTTCCAAAGGGGGCCTTTGTAGCGGTGTAAGAAGTGGAAAGAAAGATGTTATATCCAAGGAGGCTGTGCATTTTAACACCTTACTTACAATAATCAAAGCTGTACTGATATTTTTTATATACAAAGGAGGCCTAATATGACCTCAGGGAGTGTAGAGTTCTCTGTTCGTGCTTGAGTTTTGGTTTGTGCTCTGCTAAGCTTCTTCTGCACCTGACTAGGTTTCTATTCTCCTATCGGAGTAAAACACACCTCTGTGGCTACATATCTGGCCCAGGGAATCCCTGCTTTAGCTCATAAAGGTACTTGGAAGCAGTACAAGAAGTCTGAATTGTGGATCACAATAGGATATTGGTCTGTCCCCAGACTGCTCTTCCACTTCCACCTCGTAGCTGGTTGTCTGAGCTTGAGAAACATTGAAGAGTTTGTGCATTGCATGTGTGCTAAGTCTTTTGGGAACACATCTTGCAATCCAGGGGCTTGACTAAAAGCCCATGGAAGCCAACGGAAAGACTCCCATTAACCTCAGTGGGCTTTGGATCAGGCCCCGAAAGAACAGAATGCTTTCGCCACATTTAAAGCCTGATGCACCTCCCTTGAAGTTAGTGGAGGTCTTTTCCGTTGGCCTTGATGAAATTAGACCGTGCCATTAAGCCTTTATCAGTATGTGTTGAATGGAACTGCCCCGTCTTGTGCATCACATTTCTTTTCCCTGAATCCCATTTTGAAGGCAACACACTAATCCAAAAATCTCATCTGTTATCTGCAGATCTCAAAGTATGTTACAAAGGAGGTTGGTAAAACAGAGGTGAAGTGATGAGCGGGAAGAACCCAGGTCACCTGAGCTTCTGTCTATGGCCCTTAAAACTCCCAGGAAATGATGGAAACCCCTAGACCTCTTATTTTTCAATTTTCTTCCTATTATTTCTCTGCAATAACTAAAAAAGTAGCAGTGATTCTCAGAGAAAAGGTGAATTCTCTGTATCTTAAAGTCCTTAAATCATGATATAAGGAGGTAAATAACTCATTCATAGGTTGGTGGCCTATTGCTGGAGGAGGTGGGTGAGGTTTTGAGGCCTGCATTGTGCAGGAGGTCAGACTAGATGATCGTACTGGTCCCTTCTGACCTTAGAGTCTATGAGAATCTCCACGCATCCAGGCTTGGGCTGTTATTCCTGGTGGGATTTCTTCTGCCCCTTGGTCCACTGACCATCTGGGTTACTTCCCTGGACCCGTGCCCACCTCCTCTCCTACATCCTCCCTGTGGTTCCTGTCTCAGAGTGAGGGGCCTTTAACGTCTCCTTCCTGGGCCTCTTTGTCCTGATTCCTGCTCATTGATGCCTTTGTAACTTTCACTTCCTTCTTTAATGGAGAAGATCCAGCTCCTTCCCAGATGGGTCTGATAACAAAGCAAGCCTAACACACCCTGCAGATGCAATAAAATAGGTTAACTGAGCTCTGACTCCTGTTAACCTTTTTGGTCACCTGTGTGGGGTTTACACCCCCCCACAGTATCTCGGGGTGTGAGAAAATGAAGCTAGGAAGGAATGAATGTAAGTGAATTCATTTTGAATTTTACCTATATGTCTGAGCGAAAAGAAATGTGATGCCACCCTTTAAAAATCAATATTGAAAAGCTCTTTAAATGTATTCCTGGACATATTTGACTCATGTTATATGATCACTTTATCTTTATCTTTGTCTGGTCATTCGTGTTCTGTAATTACAACAATCGTCCTTTGAATGACATTTTATTTTTATGGTGTATTGACAATGACTAATTAATCCTCTACATTTTCCAGATCAGCCAAAAACCTTTGGAAGCATCACGTTGCAGTGGCGGTAATGTTATTTTCTCACTAAGACAGAGCATCAAGATTTCATTTTGATGTTTAGATAGTCATTTTGGCTAGGTAGTCAGTGAAGCACTGAAATGCTTCACGTGACAATAAATCAGACATACTTCGCCCTGAAAGCCAGGCGTTTCTAGAATAGGTGATGAGAATACAGGCAACGTTTATAGGCACAGAGACCTCTGTGAACTCAAGGAAGGGGAATGGTCAGACTTTGACCAGCTTTCTCCAGGCAGAAATAACACAATTTCATGTGTTTCCTCTTGAAGCAAATCCATAGCTTCAAACACCGGATAACATTGTTGCTAGTAAAACCACACATATGCCGTACTGGGGCTAGAATCCAGAACCTAAGGAGTTAAATACACAGCTGTGTACCTATTTAAGGAAGGTAGAATCTACTTTAGCATTAGTTTGTAGCCTCTGTAGTAAAGCTGATTGGGCGTTTTTTTGGACTAAAATGCCAACTGTTGAAACTTCTCACAAAAAAAGTTACGGGTTTCGATGGGACTTTCGTTAGTTCCAGGAAGAACAGCCAATAACCCACTGGTTAGATCGTTCACTGGGATGTAGGTTCTCTAGGTGGGAGCAGGGACTTGACTCCAGCTCTCTCACATCCTTAGCAAGTGCCCTACCGATTGGCTATTCTGGAATGTGTGTTGGTGTCTCACTCACTGATCCCTGAGAAAAGTGTCTAAAGGTCTTACTTTCAGCCCAGTGTGGAATGAAAACAAATGTTAGAACTTCAAAATTTTTTGCAAAACTGAATTCTTGGAGACTTCAACCACTAGCTGAAGATACGTTCAGGCAATTCTGATAGTCCATCCAGCAGACGGCTGTCATGCACACATACACCAGTAGAGGTGGTTGACATTTTTCAAATTTTTCAACCTACTCTTTTTTCCCCCAAACTGGAAATATTTTGTGAAAAATTATCAACATCACTGACATGTTTTTTGTTGGATTTTTTCTCAACGCTTTTAATGATACAGTTATTTGAAAATTTTAGTTTACCACTTTTCAGGAAATGGAAAATTTCAAAATATTGAAATTGTTATGCCAGTAGTTCCTGACATGCTTTTGTTGACCAAAACCCGGCTTTTAATGAACAAACGATTTTGGATAAAAACAGATCTCAAAAAATGAGTCCACATTAAACTCTTCCCCAGTTATAATTGGAAATTACTTTGCAGTTCTGAAATTTTGGCCAAATTTTCATCTTTTTATGGCTATGTCTACACTGGCAAATTAAGTCGACTTAAGGAGACTTCAGTCGACTTAAATTAAGCGACATCCTCACTAGGCTTTCATTCAGTCGACTTAATAAGAACCACCTATTAGGTCGACTGAAGCCTGCTTAGGTCGACCTAACCCTTCTTTAGGTCGACCTAAACCCAGTGTGGATGTTTAAGTCCACTTTGTTAAGTCGACGTAAAGGCAGCTAGGTCGACTTAACAAAGTGGACTTAGTCCACGTCCATGGACACTACTTTGTTAAATCGATTTAATACGGTCGATTTTAAGTCGACTTAAAGTCGACCTTATTAAGTCGACTTAACAAAGTCGACCTAACATTTTCTAGTGTAGACATAGCCTATCAGCTCTGTGTGATATGCTGTAGTCTTCCAGCAAGCACAAAGATACATGAAACAAAAGAAAGAGTTTTCAGACTTGAAAGAAAAATCCAGATTGGACAATAAGGCCACCACTGTCGCTTTTAATACTCTCTTTCGTCCTAGGTTTATCGTAACGAATTCATTGCTAAATGGAGAGAACTGGAGCTGGATGTTATACTGTGTCCTGCTTTGGGTCCAGCTTTTAACCATGGCTATCCTGGGAAGCTATTTGGTAATCCCGAGCTATGTGTCTCTCCAGCAATTAATGCTGATATTGCTGAGGTCCTAGCAGAAATGGAAGAAGCTTTTCAAGATTAAAAAGTCTAGTCAAAGAGTAGGTATCAATGATAGACTTGTAGGGCTGGAAGGGACCTCAAGAACTCGTCGCGTTCAACCCACTGTTCTGTGGCAGGACCAAGTAAGCCTAGACCAAGCCTGACAGGTGTTTGTCCAACTTGTTTTTTAAAAACTTTCAATAATGGGGACTCTTCAACTTCCCTTGGAAGCTTGTTCCAGAGTATAACTACCCTTAAAGTTAGAAAGGTTTTCCTAATAGCTAAACTAAATGTCCCGTGCTGCAGATTAAGCCCATTAGTTTTGTCCTATATCATTGGACATGGAGAACAATTGATCATCTCTTTATAACAGCCCTTCACATATTTGAAGATGGTTGCTCCCCAGTCTTCTTTCCTCAAGACTAACCGTGTCCAGTTTTTTCAAGCTTTCCCGTTAGCCCAGGTTTTCTAAATCTTTTATATTTTTTGTTGCTATCCTCTGGATTCTTTACAATTTATCCACATCCTTCCTAAATTGTTGTGCCCAGTATTGGACACAATACTCCAACCGGGGCCTCACCTGGGCTGAGCAGAAATGGGACAAGTCCCTCCTATGTTTTACATACAATGCTCTTGTTAATATCCCGCAGAATCAGATGAGCTATTTTGCAACTGGCTTACATGGATGACTCATATTCAGAAATAATCCCTAGATCCTTTCCAGCAGCACTACTCTTTAGACAGTTATTCCCTATGTTGTAGTTGGCATTTGTGTTTTTCCTTCCTATATGAATTATTTTGCAGTTGTCTTTATTGAATGGTTCACTGTCAGACTGGGTGGATGTATCGAGTGTGGTCCTACAAGGAGCTATCCTAGGGCTGGTTCGACTTCTTATTTCCATACATAACTTGAATAATGGAGGGGAGAGCAGGCTTATAAAAATTTGCCGATGACACCAAGCTAGGAGGAGTTGCAAGCACTTTGGAGGTAAAAATGGATTGGGTAAAAATGCCCTGGTAGAGGGGACAGGACAAGGTCTGTGGCTAGTGGATCATCATTGTGCCACAGTTTATAGAGCATTTGTTCAAAACATAGCTCAAGAGGCTTCCTCAGCATGAGCAAATGAGTAAACAAAAGAAGACAAGAAACCATCAGCAGGATGTGAAGTGAGTCTTGACCTTAATTGCACCATTGTGATCTCACTGTAAAGCCAGCTACAGAGCAAGTGCGGTAGCTGTAAGGATGATTTATTCTCCCAATTAGTCCAGTCTCGTTGTTCTTGCAGAAGGGGCTATGAGGTTTCTGAAGCTAAATACTCCATGCAGGTGTGGTGATTTCCAGCATGGGCCATCTTCAGAAATCGAACCTGACAGCTTCAGCAAAGATCTCTACTGCTTGAGCTAAAGGAATAACTCCTTTAGCCTGACACAGTAGTAGTCTGTTATCTTCTGTGTGCATCAGCCACCTGAGGTGGATGCAGCATATGATGTGGATACAATACATAGACCATATGGCTTAGCTGAGAAGCTTTGTCTATTTAGACATGGTTATTTTTAAATATTAGCCATTTAGCTTCGGCTAAGGAGGCATATGACTCAGATATGGGCAACCTGGGAAAAAGGGAGGAGTGTCTCATTGGAGCTAGAAAGAGGGTGAGTAATTAAAGGGCAATTGGATAAGAAAAACATACATCACTATGGAGTTGGAAGGTTTTGAATTAGGAGAGGTAGTTAAGAGCTTGCTTCCGACACAATTGGTGTCAATGGAAAGACCCCCTCTGAGTTCAGTGGACTTTCATCATCCCGTTAAAGACCAGCTGGTCCAAACTGATTCCGGTGGTGCTCACTGATTCACACAAGCCGACACTCTGGTCCAATATGTTTATCTTGGTTACATCTCCATGAAAGAGTCTGTCATTGTGCTGCCAAGTGCAATAGATACAGAAGGTGCCGTTGTTTGGGATGTAGAGCTGGGGGTGTTGGGATGAAACTGAGCAAAATAAAACTTAGGCTGAATACTGAGAAATATTTGGCTGTGGCTAGCTTCTGCAGGGAAACAATGGAGGTGCCAGCACTTTAGCTATAAATAACTAGACTGGGTAAAGCTCTGGATAATGCCCAGTATTGAACAATCTCGCATTGGCTGGGCGGTGGATGTGATCTAGGACGGTGGTTCTAAACCACTGTGTCGGGACACATTACAGTGTCACCACCCAGCAGTAGGTGTGTCGTGGAGAGCCGGGGAGATGGCTGGATTCTGCTTGGGGGGTGGGCTGGTGTGTCCTGTGGGTTTGCGACATGCAAGCCACCAAAGGTTGAGAACCACTGATCTAGGAGGTTTTACGCATCTCCAGTATTCATGGGTAACTGTCTAAAGTGTTGGAGTGATGCAAGGGGAGCTTTGTTTGAGTCTACACTTCCTGGCTCATGAGAGTGAGGAAGTAGCTTCTGATTGTTGAGCTTCTGTGGCCTTATTCGTAATGTCATGTGAGAGTAAACTGCATTGCCTCAGTGGATGTGGGCAGGAGAGCTGGTGTGGATACTAACGCTGAATTGATAGGAGACCTCTGCACAAGGCTGGAGACTTCTGAATGCCGCTGTCTGACAGAAATGTCCTGGGAAAGGTCATTGCGCCATGTCTCAGCCAGGAGCCTTCCATGGACACTGATCGTTCACCAAAAGTCAAATGGCGGCATCCAGCTAATCCTCCAAGTTTTCTAGTCTTGTAGTAATGACTTTGCACAGAGCTGGGGTCCAAGATGCCAAGCGTGGCTGTACAGAATTGGAAACCTGATGTGGAATGTTCTTTCTGGTATCTTTTCCAGCGGCTACTTCCTACACCAATTTATACAATGTCTTAAATTTCCCCGCGGGAGTTGTGCCGGTCACCGTCGTAACAGAATCTGATGAAGAAGAGCTGAAGAATTACAGAGGCCAGTATGGTGACCCCTGGGATAAGAGACTGAAAGAGGTCAGCTTATGTTAAAGAAGAGGGTTTCAGATCAATACCAAGGGAAGCCCAGTGAGCCTGCTCTGCCTGTCGGTAGAGCCCTGCAAATCCCTGGCTACCTGAATTATTGCCGTGGATATCCATGGATGTGATGTGGATATCCACAGACCATTTCTTGCGGATGCAGATCAGATGCAGAGTCCCATATTTGTATCTGCGGAGGGCTCTACCAATCGGATTTTCCTCTGTGAGGTTGGTGAAGGGAAGTTCTTCCACACCTGAATGATGAGGCTGTATTTCAGGACAGAACTACAAACCAGTGTGGTCAAGCAGAGGGCAGTGAAAGGCATGGGAGACTCAGATAAAGTACCAAAGGGGTCGCCTTGTTAGTCTATTGCAGAAAAACAAACAGAGTCCTGTGGCACTTTTAAAGACTAAAAGATTTGTTTATCGCATGAGCTTTCGTGGGAGAAAATCCCACTTCGTCAGATGCTTTGAAGATGGGAAACTTACAGAATGGGAGGAAATTAAATGCAGGGAAGTCTTTGACATAGGATCAGGTCAGGCTGTAACAGCAAATCAAAATAGATGTTAGGATTCAAACACTGGGGAACAGCACATAGAGGAAGGTGAGGTCAAATCACCTGTTGTAATGAGAAAAAAATCCATAGTCTCTGTTTAACCCCAAGGCAACTGAGTTGAATTTGCATATAAATTTGAGTTCTGCAGTTTCTCTTTGAAGCTGTGATTTGTTATTCAGCTGTTTGAGCACAGCTATTAGCAAGTCATCAATGGAGTGAGCAGGGAGATTTAAGTGTTCCCCTATTGGTTTTTGAATGTTGCAATTTCTGATGTCAGATATGTGTCCATTTATTCTTTTGTGAAGGGACTGTCCTGTTTGTCCAATATGTAAGGCAGGGGGGCATTTCCGGCACGTGATGGTATAAATCACATTCATTGGTGGATGGGCAGGTGAATGAGCCTTTGATGGAGTAACTGGTTTGATTAGGTCCTGTGATGATGTCTTTAGTGTAGCTATGAGGGCAAAGTTGGCAGCGTGGTCTGTTGCAGGGATATGTTCCTGCTTTAATGTTTCTGTCGTTTGATCTGCAGTTGCTGGTGAGTATCCATTTAAGGTTGGGGGGCTGTTGGTAAGCGAGGAGAGGTCTGTCTCCCAAGGCTTGAAAGGGTGAGGGATCGTCTTGTAGAATAGGCTGGAGATCTTTGGTAATGTGCTGTAGAGGTCTGACTTGGGATTGTAGGTGGTGACCACTGGCGTTCTGTTTTTTTTTTCTTGGGCTTCTCCTTTAGTAATTGACTTCTGGGTACCCATCTGGCTCTGTCAATGCTGAAACAGATGAATAACAAATAACAGTTTCAAAGAGAAACTGCAGAACTCGAATTTATACTCAAATTCGACTCAGTTGCCTTGGGGTTAAACAGAGACTATGGATTTTTTTCCCATTATCACAGGTGATTTGACCTCACCTTCCTCTATATGCTGTTCCCCAGTGCCTGAATCCTAACATCTATTTTGATTTGCTGTTACAGCCTGACCCGATCCTATGTCACACACTCCCCTGCATTTAATTTCCTCCTATTTTGTAAGTTTCCCATCTTCAAAGTGTCTGACAAAGTGGGATTTTCTCCCACGAAAGCTCATGCGATAAATAAATCTGTTAGTCTTTAAAAGTGCCACAGGACGCTGTTTGTTTCTCAGATAAAGCAGTTGACTCTTGTCTTTCCAGGAGTCCTATTGCATCTCTCTCCATCTTCTGACTGGAGAGGTAACTTCCTTAACTGTTCGCACACAATAAAACATAACCGCCTTGATTTCAGCGTTGCTCCACTGATTTCCATCACCTGTATCTCCATGTCTGTCTGCTACATGTGCCATTGACTTCAGAGTGACTGATATAGCATTTGGTGGGCTTCTGACTCTGCCATCAGTACCCGGGTGCCTTGGGTGACATTACGACACTTGTGTCTCCTCTGCAGGCCGTGGAAGGATCTGTGGGGCTGCCTGTGGCTGTTCAGTGCGTAGCTCTGTCTTGGCAAGACGAGCTGTGTCTGCGGTTCATGAAGGAGGTGGAGATGCTTGCCCGGGAGAGGGAGAAGAGGGTTCTGTGACTCACGGATAATGACGTTTATTACAATGTGGCTTTGCACGTAGAGTCCATAATCTGAGCCACCTTCATGCTGAGATGTGAAATAATGGGAGGACACCCCCCTGAATTAGACTGTTTCTCTTAGTGGTTAATTAACCTTTTTAAAAGCCCCTTCTCCTCATTAACTATTCAGCAAATTCTGCCTCTGCAAAGAGTGCTTCATTTGCCAGTGCTAAATTTTTAATCAAAGAATAGAGGAAAGAGCAAAATAGATTAAAATCTGGCTGAAGGATCAATAAGCAGCAGAAATTCTTTTTTAAAGAAAAAACAACCTGCTGAAAAACACATCCATTCTCCCATTAGCTTATTAGTGCACCTGGGAGTCTGCAATTTTATATCATTGTTACCATTTGCAATAAAGATCTGCCAATAATTTGTTGCTTCTGGGGTCCTCCCTTGCAGTAAAGTTGATGGTAAGAGGCAGGAAGGAAAGTGAACGCTGAGATGGAGACTGAAATGGCTTGATTTGTTGGTATTCTTGGAGAATTATTGGAAGTAGTCACACGGCTCTAGTCTTCTCCAATGTCCACAGACACTTCACCCACATAGAGCAAACTCCAATCTCATCCCACCAGCACAGAGGAGAAGAAGGAGAGCGTGAAAAGAGTGAAATGCACTTAAAAAAAAAATCAATGTCAATACCCATAGTGGAGTCTCCCAGATCATTTTGTCTTATCGGTGTCTTTATTTAGACTATAAGCAGTTTGAATCAGGGACTCTCAACTTGTTCCATGTACACAGCCAAGAATGGAGTCAGTATTTAATAATAAATCTGACCCCAGCCTAAGGGCAAGAGCAGAAAATAAAGAACCATTTGGTAAATATTCTTTCTCCCAAACAAAATGCAACGTTCTTCGTTCGGGAGGGCAGGCTCAGCAAACGACCTGACATCCATCAGGTGGAAACGTGTTGCAGAAGAACTTGACTGGTGAACTTTGAGATACTGAATTTCACTGGTCAGGGGCCATCTTGATAAATCTTCATTGGAACTCTTCAGAGTCATAGCTGCTGAGGCCTTGGTGCTATGGAGGGAACAATTTTCGGGGATGTCCCTGGGAAATCTGGTTTGCCTCACAACTCCATTCCTCAGCTGGAGGAATCGCTGGACAAGTGATTGACCTCTTTGAGGTCTGGACCAGGAAGGAAGATTAAAACCAAGAGTAATTCTTGCCTGTGCTAGGAGTGCCCGGCCCAGGGGTTAAAGTGAGGGGGAACGCACCGGAACACAGTTCCGGGGCCCCCAAATTTGAGGGGCAAGAGTTCCAGGGCCCCTAAAAATAGAAAAATCCAGCAGAACGCATGTTTCGCCCTGCTCTGGCTGCTGGCAGGTCCTATGCCCCACTGTTGTTAATCACAATACTTACTGTGTTATGCAGTGTTTGCTAATTTGTGACAATAATTGCTATAGACATAAACGCCATATAAAATTATAAATATTTTTATGGAGCGATAACCGATGCATGTAATACAGAGAAATTGTTGCAAATGCCTTCCTGAGCTGGGGCCCACACATGCATGAAGGGGGCCCAGACAATACGGGAAGGGGGCCTGGAGATTAGGAGGGTTCCGGGGCCCATTGCATTGTACTTTAATCACTGGGTTGACCAGACTGATCCACAGATCGGAAATTAGCAGGAAAGCTGTTTAATGCCCACTATCAGTTCAGCGCAATAAACAGATTTGGCTGTGATTCCATTTTGGAGTCTGGTGTTCAGCCCTTCATCTACAATACACTGTGAGCTTTAGAGGTGATTGAAAATCCTCCATCCACTCTTCTTTTTCTGAATGAGAAATGGCTTTTCGACCAGATAAAAATGTTTGCCAAAAATGTTCATTTTGGTTGAAGTGTTCTGTTTGATTCAATGGCAGAAAACGGGAAAACAAAAACTCTTTTGGGTTAAAACTTCAGTGAAACGTTTAGTGAAAACTTTTGGCTTTCAAAAACTGATTTTTTTTTAATGGAAGACTCCATTTTTTTAACTGAAAATTATTTTAGAAAACCTAACCTTCTGTTTGTTCGGTTGATTGGTTTTGTTCTTTTGTTTTCAGGTTTGCATTTAAAATTTTGAGTGAAAAATGGAAACTTGGGGTAGGAGGATGCAAAAATTTCATTAAATTCCCATGAAAGATATTGTACCCAGTTCTGGTTGGCACCATCTTATTCCAACTTCCAACAGAATTCATCAGTCCCCCAGGTAGCAAATGGGCCCAGGTGCCTCTTCTATCCAAGATGGCTGCTGAAGTAAATGGTAATCCTTCTACTGATTTCAGTAGACACTGAGGCAGGCCAATAAAAACAATGCAGCAGCCTAGGGCCAGGATATGTCTATAAGGAAAACCAGTGAAGTTTTGCCTTGTTGGTGGGTCCCCCAGGCTATTCAGTGAAGATTGCATGCTCTGAACTTTTGCCTACAATCTCTGAGTGGGATAATGTGGGCCAGAAAGAGCCCATTAATCCTATATGCTGTGCCGGAAGGGGAGATAGGGATCAATCCAACCTAATTGCCGATGAAAGCCCAGGTGCAGGAGGAGCTGGGCTAGGATTATAAACTGAGAAGTGAATACTAGGGCATTCTCTAGAAGGAAAAGGAATTGGTCGGGTTAAGGAAGAAGTCCAGGAGCAGAGTAAATCCTGGGCGGCTGTCCTGGACTAAGGAGACTGTTCCCTATGGGTACTTCACGCCTCTTGCCAGACGAAGCTCTGGTGTAAACACAGAGACAGACCAGGAGCTAGAGCGGTGGCAATGGGAATGAGCAGACCCGCATCACTAGTAGCGTGCCCCACACCTCTCCTCATAGGGCATACCACACGTGTGTGTGTGTAGCCACTGATGGGGCTAAAGAAAATTGATGTTCCTGGGGCAAAGAGATTAGTTTCAGCCCTGGGGCAGACTCATCAGTGGTCTTGAACCACCACGAACCTACAGCAAGGTTGACAGCCACTTGCATTGCAATTGCGATTGGATTGGAAGTGAGGCATGCCCACAGCTCATGTGGTGGAGCACATGAAGGAATAAGGAGCTGGCCCCATCTGGCTAGAATTCTTGGCTATAAAGAGCATTAGAATGTCATTCGATGATTTAGGGTCGATTCACAGACAGGGAAACTGGGTCTGTCACTGCCTGACTGACTAGAACATATCCTGTTTCTAGATGATCTCTTCCTATGCTTTTTGCTGATTGATCTCAGCCACATTAAAATCTCTGCACCTTCTCCCCTGCTGCCTCCAATTCTTCACTAGATTGCAGGAGCTGCAAAGAGATGTTTTCACTATCATCCAAGAGATGCCGAGGAAGCTCCTGCCCAAGGAGACCCTTCCGTGGGCCGTTTTATCCCTGCTCTTCTGCAGGTGCTAAAACGGATGGGAGAGAGACAGCTCCAGAAAAAGATGGAGGAGGTCAGATCTTTGCTTGGGGCAAATGGAAAAGGCTGTTTGGCTGTTTAAACAGCAGGTAACTTTCTCTTGGGTGGTGGCAGGGAAGGGAACACTTCTTGTCCTGAGAAAGTGGACCAACTCCTAAAGCAAAAGGGCCCAGATCCTCAGTTGTGTAAATCAATGTAACTCCACTGACTTCAATGGAATTACCGTGACTGACACCAGCTAAGGATCTGGCCCAGAGCTCCTAAGCTTAAAGAGGAAAACGACTCAACAGAAAAAATAACATTAGGCTTACAGTGGGATTCTGACTTCCTTGGTAACTTCAGGTTGCTGGAATACCCAGCCCTGTTGGAAATCTTAGAACATCAGCTGTTTCTCCATGTGTTACAACAGATTGTTGTGTGTCATTATATTTCACACCCCTCTATGTTTATTTCACCGCAGCTGAGGTGCTCATGCTAAGCTTCTTTCAGAGATCTAATCTATCGGGGGTATTTCTATTGCTCCTATCATCCTGACAAATTCATCTAGCCCTTGATCTAAGATCTGATTTGATCTAAACGTGTTAGATTTAAACATTGGCTTTCCTCAGGGCAACTAAGCCCTCCGGCCTCATGCTGGTTTACTTTATTATTGGGCAACCTTGAGTTTCCCAAATGGATAGCTCCTCTCCAACTTCTTTTAATTTCCAAGCTGGACATTATCTAGGTACAACGTCAGGAGCAAATAAAACTGACCCAGAGAACTCCTGCAGGCAGAATATATGTTACTAAAACAAATGGGCACATTCAGTTTTCAATTTGCATTTCAGAGCAACTGGAACTGGAGACAGGCTAAAGTCAATATAATTACAGACAACACTGTGTTAGAAGACCATTAATAAGGTTGCAAAGCCAAACACTCAAGGGTTAGGGAAATGCCAAAATTAAAGTTATCTCTGCAACTTTAATTCAGATCTGTGTGTGTGTACACCTTGTGAAACAAAGTTAACTACTTCAACCTCTATGGACACTCAGTAGCTGACCTGAAAGCTGCCATACTTCAACAAAGAAACTACAAAAACAGACTTCTGCGTGAAACTGCAGAGCTGGAGCTGATTTGCAAGCTTGACACAATCAGAGTGGGCCTGAATAGGGACTTGGAATGGTTCTCACACTACAAAACGTGATTGTTCTGTTCACACATTTATCAACTGGTGTGAATAGGCCCCATCCGCTCTCTGAACTGACTTTGCCTACACTTTGCCTCCTCCATCCTGGCATGTGTATATATACTTCTCTGTGATTTCCACTTCACGCATCTGACGAAGTGGGTTATAGTCCACGAAAACTTATGCTGAAGAATATCTGTTAGTCTATAAAGTGCCACAGGACTCTCGTTGTTTTTTGCTGTACACAGCTCCCCCTCTGAAAGTTAACTACATGAGTCCCAGTCTCTTCGCCCAACCAGTCCCCCAAAAAGTTTGAAAACCACTGGTCTAGAAGTCCGAACTATTACTCACCAGGAACCCAAAACACACACTGAGAGAAAACAGGCTGCTCTCTAGGGCAAAGAAGTGCAATTCACCCTGTCTTACTTTCAGCCGGCACTTTTCAGACCAACTCTGGTTACACACTTCTTGAAAGCATGACCACGGACCCCTTCCCTTTAAAGCGACAGTATGCTGTTCCAACAAAGTCCTCCATATGCTACATTAGGCACCAAATACCCGGAGCATCGAGGCCGTGGGTGATATTGAAAACGTGACCCGAGGGCCAGCTCCGTACGCACAGCCTGTTATCTGATGGCTGTTTGTTGGGGGAAGCTGGGCCACTCACCTCTGTCGTAGCCCTGGTCTCAGAGCACAGCATTGCAGCTAGCTAGCGCCCCATGTGGTCTGCTTCTTTGCTCCTGCGATGGCATGTTTCTGGGTACATCTTCTGCCCTCCAGTCAGGTCGTCTTGATAGATAAAATAATAATGTATGCTGTGCTTGTGAAATGATCCCATGACCTGCTTCCATAACCTATGTCAAACATTGCTAAGTACTTTGGTAAACAGAACAACGTGGAATGTTTAAAGTGTATCAGCAGGCAAATAGACCTCTGTACAGACAAATATACCTCTGTACCCCACATCTGCAAACCCCTGGAAAATCTGCTGTATCACTGTGGTCTGATATGACGTAAATAATGGTATATATATGTACTAACTGCTATGCCTCGGTGTATCACTCCTCTGGCATTAGTCTGGGAGGGCACCCGTCCAGCTGGTCGTCTAATAAAGGTCTGTATAAAACTCAATCTTGATCTCTGTGCCTCCTTGGGGTAATTGTCCCCGCTCCGGGGAGAACGAGCCCATTTGGCTAACAGTCTTTGAGTTCACTCCCCTTTTTGGTAACAGAAGGCCAACTGAAAATCCAAATAAAGATCCTGAGGATCCTTCTGTCCTTTTTCGGGTTATGCTGAAGTTCCCTGCTCTGTTCCCAAGCTCTGGAGAGTTTTTCAATGCTCCTTTCGCTGAGCGCTGCCTCCCTTCTTCCCAGCTGGTTTCCTCTCCCCCGGGGCAGCGCCTCTCAGATTTCTCCCGCTGTAAACAGGCCTCATCACCTGGCCTCCCACAGGAGCCGTTCCTGTTCCCTGCCAGCCTTCCTCGGGCCTGTCCCCAAAAGCAGAAGTTCCCAAATGCCTCGTGCCTCAGTCTTCTCCCCCATTTACTGCGTTGTCTTCCACAGCTGGGATCACTAACTGCAATCAAGTCACCAGATCCGAATCAGTTGGGGGTTGACTGCTCCTGCACGGCCAAGGCAGAGCTCAACTGCCCTTAAATCACCAGCCAAGGCCATGCACAGTCTGTAGCAGAATTGGGACTTGCTCCCATATATCCTGAACCCCAGTGCGGCGCCTTAACTGCAAAATTATCCTTCCACATGTGAAAATGCAATGAGGAGAGGTGTGAAGGCCACTGGACCAGTACTCCTTTTGAGAATGTTCTGCGAGAGACTCACCCATCCCTGTGTGAGGAGCTGTCCATATGTTGCTTATTTACAGGACAAGGGCTTGGTTTTCTTCCCTCTTCACAAAGAGAAGCAGGAACTGGGAGCAAATAGTGTTATGGGAAGAGCGCTGGACATGTACATTTTGGATGCAAAATAACTGTTCAAATCCCAAGCGAAATAGGCCTCACAGTCCTGCTTTATTTGACTCACATGAAAGGAAGACCCCAGATGCACATTTCTAGCCAGGCAGCAGATTCTTCTTTAAATGGAAAAGTTAAGGCCAGCAGGAAATGGCCAGGGAGGATGGGGTGAGTCAGCCAGCTTTATCCACCCATCCCTCTGAGATTTATTCAGGGATTACTGCTAGAATACTGGCATGGGGGGAACACAAAGGAAACTACACTTAGCTCATGCATTCCCAGTCCCTTCAGGATGCATGATGCTAAGCATGCAGCACCTGAGCTAGCAGAGCCAGCTGATCTGAAGAATCCAGCCTGCCGTGGGGTTCTGTGCCTGGTGGGACGTGGCGATCGCACTAAGTGTAACGTCAGTGCAATCATGTTTCCATTATCCGGGTGCAATCAAGCTCTGGGTACACTGGTTAGCGAACATCTCAAACAGCTGGATTGCCCCAGCTGCCTCCTTTTTCTGTTACCACCCGGGGAAGGAGATGGTAAGGATGCCATGTTGAAATCCCAGCTCCCTTGTTCCAGTCTGTCAGGTCTGGGGAGGAGGGGTCTGATTCTGATCTTAAACCCCATGGCGAGTTACTTTTTCTTTCCAGTAGTTATGTCACTGGCCTGGGACTCAAGAGATGTGTCACGAGCTCCCTGTCTGAGCTGGGGCAAATCATTTTCTCTCTCTGTGCCTCAGTTCCCATGTGTAAAATAGGGCTCTGCACCCTACCGTAGCACAACTGATAATGACAGAGGAAGATGTGTAAGATACTTCCCCTACTTTGACACTTGTCTTGGGCTTCATGCTGGCTTCATGCTGTCAAGTATTTTAACATTACATGGGCACAGAATGTACTCCCTTTACATGGAGCACCTGCACTCGTAAAATATATAGCAGGTTGGCTAACTAACAGGCAAGCTGTTGCACTTTTGGGCTGATTGTATCAGTCTGAAAGGGACACTTCAGGAATGACTGCCAGGAATAAATCAGCAAGGTTGCTTGGGGATTGAAAAGACCGTTTTACATTAGAAAATTTGCTCTCTCAATAGCTTTCTAAAGTGCATCTTATACAGCAAGCGGTTGTCTCAGTGTTTTGCATTGATGGCTGTTGGGAGATGTAAATTAATAAGCACTTCTGGATCCTCTGAGGGAAAAGCATAGCTTTTCCCCCAACCTGTGCTATATTATGAATTTATATTTGTGATCATTTCCCACATACACAGTCTGAAAATGACTCTTCTGTTCCGAGCCCGTCTTGGTCAAGCTTGATAACTGAAATCAAGCTACAATCACTTCTTCCTCAATCTGAAATGGTACAGTAATAATAACAATAATAAACATTATGGAATCGGAGTTGGGTTTCCATGGCCTGCCTGCTGATGATCTTATTCTGGGCTCAATAACGCAGCTGAAAACATAGTTAAGGTATAGAAGTGAGAAAGTTCTTTGTTGTTTTTAGTGGAATGTTTTTTATAACAATCTGCGTTCCAGCTTCATATCCCTAACTGGTTATTTTGGGGGTTTTTTTCTCAATGCGTGCTCTTCGGTGCCTCTGTCTAAAGCAGCCAGCATCTCAGTTGTCATGGTGTTGCCCCTAGGCAAATTGACCCCGATGATGCACCTCGACAGACAGTCAAGCTGGGAATGAAATAATCATGAGGACTTAGGAAAAAAGGGTGCGCATGAGTAGCAAAGAGAAGAAGCAGCACAGCTGTTTTGCAAATTAATTGACTTGTGTTTTTTTTTTAATACTCATTGGCTCAGATCCTCTGCTGGAATAAATCCGCAGGGCTCCACTGAAATCAAACTAGCTACAGATCTGGCAGCTAGCTCTTGAAAATTCAAAATAGAGCATTGAACCATCTACAGATAATACCCTATCAGCACTCAGGCCTGATTCAGTCTGGTGATCGCTGATTGCTCTTTTACTAGGCAAATTTCACATTGTATTTTGCCTTAGTTTCTCTGACTTGCCAGAGATCTGAATGTCCTGTGTGGAGCAGAATTAGAGGGTTTTATTTCAAAGTTCAGCGCCAGTATCACGTTCAAATAGCTGTACTGAAATGTGGTATTTGCGTAAGAAAGGCAGACAGTTCATTACCTTATAACACTGGGTAAATCTTGCTTCATTCCAGAGGCTTCTTGTGACAGGAGGGGTGTGATAGGAATTCTGAAACAAATTGGGATGCTCAGTTTCCATTTGTATATCTAGGTTGTGGTTATAGGTGCTGTTGTGCGGGGAGCATGCTCTATTAGATTAGGTTATGTGTGTGCTTTTTGAGGCAGAATTACTGTAGGATTTCCACACTGTTCCTCTATTCTACATGCATTTCTATTGGCTTTTCCCTGCTTTGACTTGGATCCAGCAAAGCACTTCCGCAGGTACTTATCTATAAGTGCTTGTTTAGTCCCGGGTGATTTCCGTGGGGCAACTCGGATGTTCATAGTTAAGACAGTACTTAAATACTGAGGCCTTTTGGGTATTATGCCGACACTGCAAATGTTTGGGATTTTTCACGCCCTTTGAAAATAGGAGTGGAAGAATAATAGGAGGATTGTAGAGTAGGTCTGCACTGTTGGGGCCATGGGATCAATTGAGCAGGCAGTGGTGACCCACTCTGTTGATCCCAGAAGTGTTTCCTGGTTGACATCATAAAAACACCCCTGAAAAAAGCGTAAGGCTGCGTCAAATAGAGGGTGTCTCCTGTCAGCGCAGTGAAGACGCTGTGGTAGCTTGGATAGCTCCCATTAAAGTTCAATGTTTGTAGTGGGAGAGCCAGTTCATACAACTTGGGTCTCAATGGGAGCATGAACTGGCTCCCCCACTACAAACATTACCTTTTAAATGCAGCAGAGGACTCCTCCTTCAACAGTGATTCTCGCCTCTCTCAGCCTCACCACTTGCTGATATGTTGCGTTTGAATCTATTCAACTTGTTTGATTTGCTGAAGTAATCTGACCCGATGCAGTTAAATGTAATCGCAGGATTTATCTTCCCCTCCTGCACTGTAAGGTTTTTTTCAATGAAAGTTTTTTCCACTCTGGCATCATACGAAGTGGGACTTCACCCATGAAAGCTCATGTGAAAAATAAATGTGTTAGTCTTTAAGGCTCTGTCTACACTACAAAAGTTAAGTCGACTTTATTAAGTTGATTTAATAAGGTCGACTTTAAGTCGACTTAAAGTCGATCTTATTAAGTCGACTTAACAAAAGTCGATTCAACTTTTGTAGTGTAGACATAGTCCCTTATCGACCTTATTATGTCAACTTAATAAGATGGACTTAGGCGCTAATCCCCGTCCACACTGGTTTACATCAACCTAAAATGAGGTGTTATTCGGTCAACTTAACTTTTCCTTAAGCTGACTTAAGGAAAGCCCAGTGTGGACGTGAAGTAGTTTAAGTCAACGTAAGCCTCCTTAAGTTGACTTAATTTGTAAGTGTAGACGCACCCTAAAAGTGCCACTGGACTCCTTGTTCGTTTTATTCTTGTCCTTGTTTCTACTGCTGTCCTAGGTTGTTAAAGCCAAAAATGTCTGGAAAGAAAATCTGGTTGGGAATTTTTTTTTTTTTTTGATGAAATGGTTTTTTTCCATTGGAAAATGCCAGCTCATCAAAACTAAAACTTTTGGGGTCAGTTAAAATGAAAACATCGCCCGGAAAGTTTCTCAGGGCCAGGCTGGAGTTCCTGAAAGGGACAGAAACCAACCCATCTATTCCAAGATAACCAATAATTTGGTAAAAAACAACGAGAGTCCTGTGGCACCTTACAGACGAACAGATTTTCTTCGGCATAAGCTTTCGTGGGTTATAACCCACTTCGTCAGATGTTGCTGTACACAGACTAACACAGCTACCCTCTGGAAATAATTTGGTAGTTAGGGTAGTCACCCAAGATGGAAATACTCATCTTCAAGAGCCAGCTTGACAGAGACAGAGCAAGGATTTAAACCTGGATCTCCTACATCCCACTTGAGTGCCCTGAACACTGGGCTATAAGGTCCGTGTAGTGCGTGCTCGCCCAATGAATATTTATTTATAAAAAGTGGAACACCCCCAATGGGAAACACTCACTCTCTAGCACAAGGTCTTGCACTTGGGTCTTCCCCACTACAGATAAATGCCCTGACCATGAGGTTAGTGGTTATTCTGGGGAGAAGCTCTCTGGTTTTCTTTGCAAAAATATTCAAAAGGTCTCTTTTTTTGTTTGTGGAGCCAAAACCCAATTTTTGACAAAAGAGAATTCTTGTCTTCGAATCAGCCCTACATGAAAGTGGTATTTTCTTTTCTTTGTTTGTGCTCTGAGTTTACTTTTTTTACTCCAAGGCGCCATTCTAGGGAACCCTTATGCAGGTGAGTAACTTGGAACGCATGAGTAACCCTACTGAGTCCCGTGGGAGAACTCACATGTGTTAAATTATTCATGCGCCTCCGTTTGCTCTCACTTGCCTAAAGTTAGGCAGATGCTGCAGCATCTTACTGGCTTGGGGCAGTTGGTCCTGATGCATTGTGCATCAAAGTCGGTGACAGACTTGAATGGGCACTGGGTCAAGCCCTACATTATTCAGAGCCAATGTCACCTGGAGGAATGAGCCATGAGTTTGAGGTCAGGCGAGCCTCTGTTCTTATTCGGACTCTGCTACTGACTTGCTATTTGACTTTGGGCAAGTCCCTGCACTTCTGTGCCTCAGTTTCCCCATCTGTGAAATAAATTGGGGTGAAAATACCTGCCCCCACGCACTTCCCAGGGATGTTAGGAGGGCAAATTAGTTAATATCTGTCCAGTGTCCCAGGCCTGGAACCAGCAGCATAAACACTGACTATTACTTGTTTGACTGTGTTCTGTGAACTTTCCAGGTCAATGCAAAACTACACGGAGCAGAATGTTGCCCTGACAGCATTTTCTCACTGTGGGGGAGGAGGGGGAAATCAACAAATCATGAGGATTTTCGGGGGGAGTTGATGTTTAACTGCCATTTTGCTTAAACAGCAGCTTCTCTGCTGAAATGGGTCATATTAAAATACAGCAAATGCACTTCTTGCTGGGAATTAAGTAGGTCCCGAAAGGTGAGTGCATGGGGTAGCGGGGGGAGGTTACATTGTCTGTTGTCCTTGGAGGGGAAGCCTATAAATGCACCTGGACACAGGGGGGTGGAGGTGGGGAAGAGAATGTTGTCCTTTTGTCTTGGAAAAGTTGCATTCAAGAAGTTTTTCTCCTTCTCTCTGTGCATCCCAGTCTCTTGAGGCAAATTCCCCCCCCCCCCCCCCGCTCCAATGGAATCGCTGCCGTTCAGCTGAGTGGGCTGTTTTGGGGGTGGCCATGCAGGGCGTATGAGTCTCCCGCCTTGTGCAAAGCTTACCTCTGTTGGGGATTTCCTTGTGCATCATCAGGAGCACAATGAAGCCAAGGCTGTGAACCAACGGCCGTGCAGATGCCAAGAGCCATTGCTCCCAATCATGGCATAGAACAGAGGTGCCCGAGCAGCAGGGAGTTACTGTAGCTGGAGTTGTTCTGGCAGGTATAGAACGGCTGTGTGGCCTGGAGGGGACAGGATTTCTTCCTCTCCCCGCACCTGTGTTACGCCAAGCTTGGCCAGAGAAACAGTATTGTTCAATTCACCTCATGTTAAAAAGCACAAAAGAATACCACAAGCAATTGTAAGCAACACCATAAACACGCAGAAAGTCTAAGACAGAAAATGAGCTGCAAGGAACATAAAAGACAATATGAAGAGATTCTTTAAGTAGGAGAAAGAGAAAGATTAAGAAAAATGTAGGTCCTCTTCTTTTGTGGACAAGAAGTTAATAACAGCTGACATCAGGATGCTGGAGGTGTTTAATGCCTATTTTGTTTCAGTCTTCGCTAGAAAAGTTAATGATGACTGGATACTCACCACAGTTACTGTAACAAGGAGGAAGGAATGCAAGCCCAAACAGAGACAGAACAGATTAAAGAATGTATAAAGAAATTGGATGTATTCAGCCCGGCAGAGCCTGATGAAATTCATCCTACGGTATTTAGGGAACCAGATGAAGCAATCATGGAATCATTTGCAATTATCTTTGAGAATGCATGGGAAGGTCCTAAAGAACTGGAGAAGGGCACACATCATAGTTCTCTTTAAAAGGGGGAACAAAAAGGACCAGGCAGCCGAACCCCAATACCTGAAAAACTACTGGAACAAATGATTAAACAATTGATTTGTAAGTACTTAGAGGATAATAGAATTATAAATAGCCAGCATGGATTTCTCAAGAATTTGTCATGCCAGAACAACCTAATTTCCATCTTTGACAAGAAAGGGGGAAACGGAAGACATGAGGTATCTTGACTTTAGTAAGTCTTTTCATATGACTTCATAGTTCATATGAAATTCTCATAAGAAAACTAGGAAAGTGTGATCTAGATGAAACTACTATAAAGTGGGTGCACAATCGGTTGAAAGACTATATGTATAGAGCAGTTATCAATGGTTTGCTGTCAGACTGGGAGGACATATCTAGTGGGGTCTTACGGAGTCAGTTCAGTGTCTAGTTGTGTTCAATATTTTTACAAATGACTTGGATACAGGAGTGAAGAATACGGCTATAAACTCTGCGGATGACACCAAGCTGGGAGGGGTTGCAAGCACTTTGGAGGCCACGATTTTGAATCAAAACTGCCTTGGCAAATTGGAGAACTGTCTGAATTCAACAAGATGAAATTCAATACAGGCAAGAGCACAGAACTTCACTCAATACCCTTGGTGACTTGGAGCGTCCTTGAGGAGGAGCGACCTGTTAGCCTCAAAGGGGGAGCCTGTGGAAACCTTCCTCTCTTGAGTGAACCATGTTCTGAGATAGTGGAGATATGATCACCACCAAGCTGGGTTCTCTGCATGAATATCCCTAAATCCATGGAACTGGCACCAGTTTTCTTTGTGGGCTATGAGGTTAAATCTCCAGGGTTCCTGCCCTACAGCTGACTAGCTGCAGATCATTCCTACAGAGGGCAAATTCAGTGTTTCCACCTCTGCTTGGCCTTTTCCCTTTCTTCCCATGGATTTTTTTCCTGGATGGGGTGGATATAGACCTATGCACTATTCATTGTGCTTTCTGAGGGCTTACGTGAGTATTAAGTAATGAATGGGCCTGCCCTTTTGCAGCCTTCTGCAGCAGGGTAGGTTTTACTTGCCACACCTGAGAAACCGGGTAATATCTTGCTGTTTGTGCTTTCTTTGTGGAGGAGCTGCCTGTCGCAGTTCAGTGAACGGCTGTGCCTTGGCAGACTGAGCTGTGTCATGAAGGAGATAGAGACGCCTGCCCATGGGAGACAGAGGGGGAAATGTGACCTCCTGGACAGTGCTTAATTTGTAATGAAAGAGGTGCCAGAGCTGTGAACTGCCAAGCTTAGAGGTTCAAGAGCTCAGCCCTTGCAAAAATTAAGCCCTGTTCTTGGAGAGTGTGTGCTTGAGAGGAATTCATCCATGTCTTCTAATAAAACTTTATTTTGAATGCTAAGTTTGCTCCAACATGGCTTGGTTTGGCTTTGTTAAATTTTTACTGAGTAACTAAAGTGCAGAATCAAAAGTGCGTAGCTGCAAAAAAGCAAACTGCCAACCCAGTAGACTACTCAGCCAAAACCAGGAGGGAAAGAACACCCCCGTCCGATCAGCACTCGGTCGCAGCCTGCAATTAACATCACGGTCACCCTCAGCATGTCCAGTGAGCAGATCCTGAAAGCTGTTGAGAGATCTGGGTCCAAGGCAGGGCAGGAGGAATGGAGGGCCTCTCTTACTCTCTGTCTTTGCAACACCCAGCACGATAGGACTCTGATCTTGATTGAGGCTTCCCGGTCATACCACAATACCATTAACAACAACATGCACTATTGGATACGTGTGTGGTCCTTTTATAAACTACATGTAAAGGTTCAGGAGTTAAAAGGAAATCCAGATTCAAGGGCCGGAAGCCATATCCATCTGTCTTCAGCTACATTTTATAATTTTATATTGAATATTACATTTTGTAGGAAAAAATAAAGACTTGAACCCTATCTCCCCTAGTTCCAGGATTCAGTCTACAGAGCAAAGCACTGGCAAGCTTCCTGTTCTTGCACAATGAACTGCAACCCCCCAATGTTTTGGGCTACCAGCATTTCCCAGGTAGGCAAACAGCACTGAAGAACCATTTAAAGGACAACTCTGTCTGTCATTCTCCTGGACTGCCTGGCCCAACCTGCTGGGCTATGTCCACACTAGGCTTTCATTAAGTCGACATAAGAAATAGTCGACTTAACGAGAGCTTAAATCGACTTTATAACTACCACTCATTAGGTCGACTTAAGGACGGTGTGGACGTGGGGTAACCCTTACGTCGATTTTATTAAGTGGACTTAAGGGTGGTTAGGTCGACTTAACAAAGTGGACTAAGTCAACTTAAAGTGAAGTCGACTTAGTCCACTTTGTTAAGTCGACTTTAATAAGGTCACCTTAACTTTTCTAGTGTAGACATAGCCACGGTTAGCAGGCTGGAACTGTGCTGGGTTTCGGCGACCACTTGCCAGGGGGGTGTACGGACGCCTAGAGAGACAGCCAGAGACTGGATGCAATAGTCACATGCAACGTCCCAGGCCACTCAGCCCGCAGCTAGGGTTCAGCGGGACCATAGGGTGTAGCTAGCTATGTGCGTGAACAGGCGTGCGTCCCAACGCAGAGAAAACCCCTCTGCTGTCTGTGGCATCATTTTTCTTCCCCTCCCCCTTTGACTTAGTTGAGCAGAACTTGGTCATACTGCGGATCCCCTTTGTACAGTACAGCAGTCGGTAACAGAGATGGTCTCCTAACAGGTTTCACTGCAATATTTTTCCCTTGCACCAGCAATACCACCTTTTATTCTGTTAGACAACAAGAACGGAAAGGGGGAGTGTGATGAGTGCAATGTGACTGGGCTGAGGCCAATCAGAAAAGGAAAATATCGAGTGGCCCCACTGGTGGCCAACAACTACTTTTCACAATTGTCGTATTTAAGCTCAGTCAGGGTCTTTGACATGGATAATGCTAACTATTGCCTCAGTATCTCTAATAAAATTCATGTGGCAGTCCTACCACTGCAGATATTGTGGGACTTCTGCTTACATCCCTGCCTAAAGGAGCTAGGATTTTCCTCATTTCAGCGGGGAGGTGTTGATCTGGATCCTTGTGGGCAATTGGTTCTGAAAAGAAAAGAATGCACTCCCGCGGCCCTGCATGGGTCAGGACATATAAACCTGTCGAGGGGCACAGCCACTCAAAAGTCTACAATTATTATGTGGGCTAGAATTATTTTGTCAACGTTGAGGGGCAACGTTGGGGGAATTTAGAAACACCACTGTGTGATCCTTGGGGTGATGTCCTCAAAGGTCCCTCAATCCTCATGGTGGGACTGGTTTGGGGCTCCTGAAACGTTGCAACATTGACCTAATTTACAGCCTGTACAGCAACAGTTACCTCCTCTCTGATGACTTCTGACTCCTCCTATTGCTGTGCCACTCTAGGACTTCCCTTTACTGCTGACAAACTGCTCGCTGCTGCGGTACCACAACGTTCTCCTTTGGCTTCTGAGATTTAACCTCCGATTTCATTTCTAAAGGGACTGTGTCAGGCTGAACTAACTCTCTCGCCTTACTTTTGCTAACCGGTCCTGCAAGTTGATCTACCTCCGTCGGTTCCACCACTGCGGATGGGAATCGATGCTCTAACGTCCACGTCCCTTATCTCTCTCTCTTTCAATCTGTGCTACTCTCTGTACTCCTCTGCTTAATGTCTCTCTCACGGAGCTCGCAGCTGGTATTTCTGCAGCCCTGCTATGCTCCAGCGATGCTGTGCTCTGATTCATCATCTCTCTCTCTCTCTAACACCTCACAAAGACTTTCCAATTCACTGATTGAATCTAACAACAGATCACACTCTGATTTATAGTTGCTCAGCAACTTTACGCTGGCAGCTGCCCATTCCTGCCCACAACAAATTTTCTTGTCTGCATACTCTACCTGATACTGACCCTGTTCTAACTTTTTCTTCAACTCCTGACCTTTTTTTAACAATTACTAACAGGTCCTCTAGAACTTCACTTAGCTGATTTGTTGAATTTTTGTATAGTCTTCTCTTTCTTCTCCAAACTCTGCTGAGCTCCTTTAAGTAACTTTTTAGAATTCAGTTTCCACCTAAGTGTGCTGCAAGCTGTCAGCAAGCACTCTACAACAAAACCTTTCACCTTTTTAGCCTTCCTTTTCTTTTGCTCTACCTCCAGATCAAAAACCTGACTCATAAAACCCTATGGATTACCATATTCAGAAATAATTTCACTGTCTCTTAGCTGTACTAAACTCCTTTGTGTTCCTTAATTTATTTTCTAGAAAAGTCTTCCAGATCTGTACTGTGGCCAACATTCACAGACTCTACTTCACTCATCTTAAATCATCCCAGCCAGGGTTTTGTCTACTCTAACTGGACCCTAAATATCTCCAAAGACGGAGATTCCACCACCTCCCTAGATAGCCCATTCCAATGCTTCACCACCCTCCTAGTGAGAAAGTTTTTCCTAATATCCAACCTTTTCTCTTGACAGCCACAGATATAATTTTTATAACTTTGAAGGGCCACCAGTCTCCTCGAGCAGGCACCTTCCCTGCTGCAGCCAGATAGAAGATCACTGAGGAGGCTGCCTCCCTGCTAATCTCCCCTTTCCCTGGCTGCAGCAGGGAAACATCACACTTCCTGTAGCCCTGTGTGCTCCACCTGGGTCCCTAGGCAGTAGCTCCCTTCTGCAGCCAGAGGGACGGAAGATCAGTGCTCCCCTCCCTCTGCCTCCAGCAGGGACCCCAGCACCTATGGACCCAGGCAGAGCCCTTTGCCGTGTAACTTGCTACAGCCAGGGGGAGGGAAAACAGCATCTCCCATCCCCGGGGCTGCAACAAGGAGCCTGCACCCATCTTTTAGCCGCACGGAAACGTGCTCTGCCTAGGTCCTTAGACAGCTGCTCCCCAAGTTGGGAACCACGACACTACAACAAACTGCTTCTTCCAGCAGTGAGTTTTGTTCACATGCTAAGTAAAAGAACTTGCGTTATGAAGAGTAACAGCACCATCTAGAGACTCCCCTCGTCACTGTCTTAGTCTACGTCTCCCAACCTGCGAGAGTCCTTAATGCCCCACTACTATTGGTCAAACAGCACACGACGGCAGGAGACTTCTTTGTTCCGTGTCGTTAGGGGTGAAACTCATCTCGCTGAAGGCCCCACTTGATCTCATTGATTTAAAGGCTTACGTGGGCCCATGTTCCCACCATGGCTTGGTTTCTGCCTGACACGTTTTTTAGTTCGCCCGGCATTCTTCTGCACAATACATTGTAGGGCCTGAGGCTTCAGGTCCAACCCCTGGAACGGAATTATTTAAATCTGGCTTCTGCTGACTGGCTCCCTTGCAGTTAGATGATTGATTGAAATAAACAAGACAGAAACATTAAAGAAAAAGGAAAATGTTCAATCACAACAGCTGACAGGGGGCTCATCCCCTTGGGGTACCTGGCCCCTCCTTAGTTTAAACCGCCCAGCATGTACATCGTTAGCTTTCACCTTTTGGGGGCCATCACTGTTGCCATGGGAACCAGCCCCACCCACCATAAGCTGCCTGGGCCCGTTTAGCCTCCACCCCAAGCAAGATACATGGTCAGAGGATGCTAGGACATGACCAAACCCCACTCTGCAGTCATCCTCCCTAACAATTCCCTCACCAGGCGGCAAAGCCCTGGAGAATTCAGTAGATCTGTATATCCCTTTCGGTAAGAGTTGCTATTTAATTCCAGAAAGACAAAAGAGTCTTGTGGCACTTTTAAAGACTAACAGATTTATTAATCGCATGAGCTTTCGTGGGAGAAAATCCCACTTCGTCAGACGCTTTGAAGATAAGAAAGTTACAGAGTGGGAGGAAATTAAATGCAGGGGAGTGTATGACATAGCATCAGGTCAGGCTGTAACAGCAAATCAAAGTAGGAATTTATAGACTAACACGGCTACCCCTTTGGTATTTAATTCCAGAGAGAGATTAAATCATTTCTAAGAACCCTTTGGCATTTCTTTAAAGCTCGTATATTTTCCATCCCTATTAAGCTCTGCAGGACTTTTCCAGGAAGGCCTGCAGCTCAGGAGAAACTTTCAAAGGTCCATGTTTCCACAGGTTCCATGTTCTGTCGTCAGGCATTTGTCACCTGGTAAAAATGCGATTGCTAATTGTAGTTGATGCTAACAGACATCCATAATACTAGTCACCACGCATTTTCCAGGTAGTTCAGGATACAGATTATTAAACATTATTGTAGCAGTTTTATAGCTCAAATTGGCCTTTGTTAGAATCCTGTACATTTCTGCTATGTATTCCATCACACCTTGCATTAGCTGAAGGAAGCCTGGGCTTGAGTAGATAGGTAAATGGGTCTGGCTCAGGGCATATGATTATTTCCTCCCAGCCACAGGAAAGGAGTTACCCAGACAACTCCAGGAGGTATCTTCATTCCACTTGGTCCCTGGAATGGAGGTACTCAGAACAAAGGGTGCATTAGGACGTGGAATGCATGGATTCAAAAAGAAAGATAAAGAGGTACACACCATCCTACCAGAAACGAACAAGGTAAGAAGCTGATGAACAGGATCCAGTTTCAGGTGACTCGTACAGTACCTTTTACCAGTAAACAAGTAGGATATAAAAAGGGATAAAACTTGAGGGAGCACACCTTCTACGTAAGGGAAATGTAACATCACCGCATGGGACTGCTCTTTGGAGAGTGCTAACAGATTGAACCGTTTTCCTGTTTGGGGCAGATCATAAACTGTACCACGATCATAAACCTGACTGCCACTGATTACTCGGTCTCGAGTGCATTTCATAACGAACCACCATGGACTCTGCACTGAATTAAGGGGTGTCTTCATTCTGTGGGAGGTTCTTATGGTGCAGACAAGATCACCTCTCCTGGGCCGTCTGTCCTCTCATTCACGTTTGGCCAGAGCACATCTTCTGCCCGATTGCAGACAATGCCTACAGCGAGGACTTCAAAGGTGCGCAGAGGGAGTTCTGCTTCCAACTCCCATGGCATTCCAGAGGCAGCTGAACTTCCTAGCTCCATTAGGCCTGTTGAACACCCTGCAGCAACTGCTTACGTGGAAAAATACAAGCTGGACATTGTTTCAGGCTATCTGCTGAGTCTGCCAGCAAGGGAGGTGATGTAATAGAGTCAGCTGACCACTGCAGACAAACTAGAAACCACCACAAGAGGATCCAGGATGGAGCTCTGCCCCCAACTCTCTTATTAAATCTCTAGACATCCCTGGCCGGTCTCACAGGTACTTCCCTGCCTTCATAAAACACCTGGTAATCCACAGCTAGAATGCGCTATACACTCATTCAGTCCTATCCTTATCTCACTATGGAGGCTTCTGCAAAATTGTGTGTGTCTAAGGGGTCTTTTCTCTGTGGACCTGGGCTGCATTTCCAAATGTCTGCAGAGCCGAGACAGGAAGAGATCATTGCCATTTTACAGATGAGGGAAGACGAGACACAAAGTGATTTATCCAAGGCCAAGCAGCTGCAGAACCAGAGGTGGAATCCAGGTTGCTCCACCTCTCCATGACAGGGATATTTTACAAACACACAGAGTAAATCAGAGGCTGAAGAAGTAAACCAACCAAGTGGCAAATAAATTGTAGCTAGATCCTGGAAAGTCCTGCTTCCAGAAACAAAGAAGAGACGCTACACAATTCACATCATGTCTGTATCATTTATTCTCGGTGTTTGCGGTAGGGTAACAGATGACCCTTGGGGTGTTTTAAAAGGATCACAAAGCAGTTCTTCCCTCTGGAAACTCTGGGGACTGTATTTTATTATAGCCTGTAAAAAAAGTGAGATCACCTCAGTTCAAAACGTCACAATGGGGACACAGCGGGGTGAGGACAAACACCCCAGTCTCACCTCCCCCAGAGACGGGAGGGATCAAGAAGCCAACACCCCTATTGTTCCCGGCGTAATTTGCAGAAGTACATGGGTCCAAAGTTGGCCGTGAGGTGAGGAAGGACAAGCTCGCCCAACCTGCAGTCTTTAAAGAAAGAAAACGTGTCCTGGAAGACGCTCCTGAAGTAGCTTAAGTCTTCAACATGGACACTGATGTTGAATTGGATTTCTGCTAGCTCAACGGCTCTCTCGACAACACACTCGTTCTGCAGCTGAGACAGGGAGCATGTGGAATACACCACTTCGCCGCCCGGCTGGGCAGCCAGGAGTCCAGCCCTAGATGTGAGGGGAACAAAAATACGATAATGGGATGTAAAGGAGCAAGCCCGCATTGTGACTGTGTGGGACACTGGCACAGACTGTCTGCCAAAAGGGGGAAGCCAACTTTCTGGGGGTGCCATTTAGATCACTGCAGCTGCAGGAGAAATTAACACCACAATGATAAGAATTTGTCCCACACTGAGGCAGTAAACAGAAGCAGGATGGGTCATTCTGCTTCAAAAGAGACCTTAAGCAGTAGACTCGGGTTCACTTCAGCCATATGCTCCAGGGACACTGAACAGGCTGAGAAAAGACGCAGAGGAACAACAGTCTTATGAGTAAGGGGCTAGGGTGGGATTCTAAAGATCAGCGTCAGTATCTGGGTGTTTTTTGCCACAGACACCCTGAGTGCCAGCTCTGTGCCTCAGTTTCCCATCTGTAAAACAGGGATGCTAAAGATTCCTGTCTCACAGGGGTGTTGTGCGGATACAGGTTCATTAATCTCAGTGAGGTGCTCAGATACTGCTGTTACAGGAAGCTACTGGACTTCTCTAACGAAGGAATCATTTGACTCCAATCACCCTCAGGCGGACACACCTTAAGGAGTGGTTTTCTAGGTTGAGCCCAGCAGCTGCCAACCAGCATAAGAACCTGAGTGAACAAACGGATCCCCTGCATCAGCAAGGGCCAAACTCACTCACAGAAGCAGCTGCATCTGTAGCATCGGCAACATCTGACGCTCCTTCATTCTCAGCCGATGGAAAATGTTGTTGTCCTCTTCCATGACCGAGTGCCTATCAGTTGTGCACGGCACATCCACGAGCACCTGCGTGACAGAGGACTGGGACCTCAGCTCTGCTGGCCACTGGCTTAAAGCTCAGCAGTTCTTTCAGAGTCCCTTTCCTCTACCCAACGTCTCCACTCGTTTGCACACATTCTCATCCATTCTGCTGTTCAGAGAGTGTGCATCGCTAGAGCCCGGCAAAGCCGCAGATATCTGCACTATATCTGCGGATGCGGATAACTGCGGACCATTTCTTGCGGATGCAGATGGGATGCGGATCCACATATCTGTATCTGCACAGGATTCCACCCATCACCATATTAGAGTGCAGGTACACACACTGGACTGTCATTAATAGGTTGTTCACGAGTCAAGGGGTTGAGCAGATTGGGAGTAGATTTGAAAAGGGCGGATAATTTCATGCTCTCACATTGGTAGCTATGTCAGTTAAGAGAGGCAAAATTAAATCACAGGCTTTAGTGTATTTTCTCTGGCAGATCGACAGAACTCCTCCTCCTCCACCAAAGGATTGCGTAGCTGGATAAATAAATTATTGCCTTCCTCAGAAGCAGCCAGCATTTTCCTCTATCAATGGCAGGAAACACGTCTAGCTAGATCTACCTTTTCCATATTTTCAGTCACTTACCCTGTTGTAAGTGTCCCTCTCCAGCTCCCCCCAGTTCCTTCCGTCCCATGACGTGAGGCGCACGTTAGAGCCGACAGCTTTGGGAACGTAGCTATCGAGAACCTTGCGCAGCCTGCTAACACGGGAAGCGGAGATATCATTGGCTGCCAGTTGTCCTGTAGTGTGAGAGAGAACAGAACACACGCTGAGAAAGAATGTGAAGAAAACAAAGAGACAAACTGACATCTCAATCGCCCAGCTCCTATAATCACAGGAGTGATTACGTTAATGGATGGGTCTCTGCGTAACATTCCATGTCCATATATCTTGGAAAGAGGAAGAAGAGAGATTCTTTATGGCCCCCAATCTAGCAACCACTTCAACTCTGTGGCAGTGAGTAAAGATCACCTATTAACCATCTCTACCCTGAAGCACCATTTGTGGATGGGGGAAAGTTGGGATTAACCACCTTTACTTACGGCAACACCCTGTCTGCAGAAGAGCCAGCGTCTTGCCACCGGGTGCCGCACAAAGATCAAGGACTAGATCACCAGGCTGCACGTTGAGCACCAACACAGGCAAGAGCGATGCTGCATCCAGCAGATAGTAGCCAAGAATTCCTGAAGTGTCTGGTCTAGAAATCAGAAGAAATGATTAAAAAGAAACTAAGCGTATTAGAGAAAAGTGAACAAAAGCAAAGAGCCAGAGCTTGAAAAGCTCGGGTTAATACACATTAATGCCATGTGGCCAGAGATAATTGCTCATCAGGTATGCCTGATGAAGGAGCAGAACACACAGTCGCAGAAAACGTCCCATATGGAAGAGATCGATCAGAGGATGAGCTAGTTCATCTCCCAGCCACCAAAGAATGATGGCTCAAAGCACACTGCTTGGTGCCCTGTCTGCTTTAAAACAAACAGAGTCCTGGGGCACTTTTAAAGACTAACAGATTTATTTATCGCATGAACTTTCGTGGGAGAAAATCCCACTTCGTCAGACGCTTTGAAGATGCATCCAACGAAGTGCGTTGGAACCCACGAAAGCTTAGGCCCGAAGAAATCTGTTAGTCTTTAAGGTGCCACAGGACTCTCGTTTTTGCTGTACACAGACTACTCCTCTGGAAATTGTTTTTACAAGCTCCATTAAAGCTGTATAGGACCGGCAGTTGAGTCAAAGAAGCAAAATGTGTAAATTAAGTTAGATGCCGCTAAATAAAATGCTTTATGTAATGAATTTAAGAAAGGGAGGAGGGGAAGAATGACTTTCAATTCGACAAATCCTAGCTATGAAAATCATTCCTACAAGGAAGACTCAAACCCTGGGACTAAACATCCTCTTTAAAGGAGGGGCTGGGGGGGAAGAACTGTAACAAGCATAAATATAGTAGAGCAACCTCAAACTTTCCAATCAGTGTTACAAGCCATTAATAAGGAGTTCTTATACAGTATTTTTCATCAGTAGCTCTCAAACTGCTTTACAAAGGAACTCAATATCATCTCTATTTTACAGAGGGGGAAACTGAGACATAGATTTGCCCACCATCTCCCAGAAAGTGATTTCCCCAAGGTCACCCAGCTAGCTACATGACAGATCCAGGAATTGAACCCAGACCCTCTGAATCTCAGTTCAGTACTCTAGCCACCAGGTCTCAAAGATTCCTGCTATAGAAGCACCATACCTGGAAGGAGGAAAGCGACTGATGTTTCCTCTGGAGAACGTGTAACACTTGATGTTGGGGCTGATGGATGTAGAAAGCAATGGTGGCGTCTGTGTTTTTTCCACAGACAACTGTTCATTGCGGGTTTCTTCAGGCGCTGTTTCCTCACTCCTCACTTGCTCTACAGGAGAATCCCACGGCACATGCAGAGCTGCTTTCTGAGATTCATAAACAAAATCCACAGCATTTAGACTTCTCAGGTCTTGGCTAATCCTGCCAACGTGAGAGAAGTTGTTGACGAGGGCACCGTATTTCTGTTCCGAGAGGAGGCCGATGCGGATCGAGGGCCAAAGGCTGCCAAACTGCGCACCGTAGTTCATGTCGAAGTTCTGCAAGGCCATTCTGGTGTGCAGGATCTTGGGGGCAGTGGTAGCCTACAGAGGAATTAAAACGTTATGGGTGTGAAAGGACCAAACACTCTGATATTGTTCACCGCTACCGTCATTTGAGAATAAGCAGGAATGTGGCTCTGCTTTACCATTTAGCCCTGCTGCAACGCCTGCCCCTGTAGGAGCTTGAATTGACTCCCAAACAATCCAGCCACAAGACAGCCCTGCTAAGGGGCAGCTAGCTGTTCTGCCCACTGCACAGATGGGGAAACTAAGGCAAAGGAAGGCTGGGAAATTTGCACTCAGTAGCAAGACTGGGTGTGCAGGTGGGAAGGGAAAATGGCCTCACACCAGGCTGTTCTTACATTTCCATTAAAGCTGTGTGGAACCAGCAGTTGAGCCACAAGCAACAC
>ML685778.1:21656066-21675297 GCA_007922175.1 Pelusios castaneus
TCTAGGGGACCCCCCACCCTCCTCCTCCCCACCTCTAGGGGACCCCCACCCTCCTCCTCCCCACCTCTACGGGATCCCCTCTCCTCCTCTCCACATCTGCGGGATCCCCTCTCCTCCTCTCCACATCTAGGGGACCCCCACCCTCCTCCCCACATCTAGGGGATCCCCTCTCCTCTCCCCTTCCCACATCTAGGGGATCCCCCCCTTCCCACATCTAGGGGATCCCCTCTCCTCCTCTCCACATCTAGGGGACCCCTCCCTTCCCACATATAGGGGACTCCCTCTTCTCCCCTCCCCACCTCTTGGGGACCCCCTCTCCACCCCCAGAACCTCCTCCACTGCAGAGCCCCTTCACATCTTGGGGACCCCCCATCCCCTCCCTCACATCTTAGGGATGCTCCCACCTCCGTAGTTTCCTCCAGCTGCTTGTGGCCCCCCATCCCCTCCAGCTCCCTGACTACATCTTGCGGGCTCAGGTCCCCATCGCTCCAGAGTGGCCCCAGCTTATGGAGGTCACACTCCCTCAGGACCACAAACCTCATGTTACAGGGAGTGGCCCGTGGTGAGGGATTGACCCCTATAAGGGGATCTTCAAAGGGGCTCAGACCACAGCAGCTGTTAACCTGCCCCACAAAGGGCCTACATTGCCCTAACAGGAGTCATTGGGGGGCTGGTCACCTGGAGGTGCTAGGAACTTGACACCCAGTAAGAACAAGCTGTCCTCCCCTGGCAGGGGATTGGGTTTGGAAGCAGACAAGGTAACTCATGAGCAACCTGAGAAACATCACATCTTACAGCAATTCACAAATGACAAACCTTGCTGAATTATGCTTCCCCACAGAGCCAAGGTGTAATAAGCCCAACAGAAGGATCTTGCAGCTCAGAACTGAGACATTAAGAGGGAACCAGGTGGGGGCAAATTACCTAATCACTGCATGTGCTATAGTTGTTGTGGGCGGACGTGATTCCCAAAACACCTTTCACAAGCATAAAATTCACTATACGAGTAAACCTTGGTGCAGGGACAGCTGCTTAGAGTACCTCATGTGATGGTTTTCAACAGTAAAAAAAAAATAGCCATCCACTTTCCAGTTTTGCAATTTTTCAAATGGAAATTCTTTTAAGGAGGTAGACGAGGCTCTGAGCAGCCCTTCAGCAAAGAGGACTTTGGTTATTTTACTTATTTTTACAATATTATTAGCACTTCAAACAAGAAATTACTATTCTCAAGGACTGAGTATTTTAAAATAGCTCATCTCCACACCAGGGCTGCGAGAAGGATGCTCCATTTAAGCCATTATAGATTGAATGACAGAACACTACTACTAAGAACGACTGCTGCTTTTAAATCCAAGATCTGTTTTATCTTTTTTTGCTTTGCAGCTCCAGGCATGAGGGAAACATTCATTGAGTTACTTGTGAAGTATCAGAATGAACTCGCAGCAGCACCACTATGAAGATTTAGCCGAGACTAAAGATGCTCTCTTACACTGAATTAAGGTTTAAACCCCAACTGGATTACAAAGTGTTAGATTTTGAGTCAGCATCATAGGCGACTCCACAAAACATGGGCGCACATGTGCAGAAATGACTAATTCCTTTGCGTGTCCCACCTGAGATTTAAAGCAGCCTGATTTTTCCCTTTAAGGTGGGTTAAATACTGCATCCAGTCTCTAGCCCAGTTCACCATGGTGGGCACGCAGTGTTTTAACCCTACTCCCAAGCAGGGCTGTAGCAGCACATTTGTTGAATTGTAACATCCTTTGTAGAAGGAACATAACTAACTCCATTTTGGCACTTCTGAGATGTTGAGAAGGAGGGTGTTGACGCTGGGTACTCAGTGATCAGTGTGGATACCAGCGACAGAGTATGCCTGATCTGGAGATCAATAAGGTTTCATGTGCAAGGTTTTCTTTAACTATACTAGTTAAATACAAAGCCCAAGATGAATGACCATTTATCAAACTCACTAAATCTGGAGAGCTAAGCAGTCACCTCTCAGAAGGTTGTACACAGGAACAGCTTTCTTCAGGGGCCCCATCCAAGACAGTGGATCTTCTGGGCCAACCGGCAGCAGTTCTCATGGAATCAGGCATTGATTCAGCACACCCCTTTGTCTAAATAGCGACTTTTTATACCTTTCTAGACAGAGCTTTCTCCCACCTACCTCTCTACTAATTATTACATATTCTATTACCCACATCGGATCTCACCCTGGACTGCATTCCATTTTCACCATAATAATTGGGGTCATCAAAACATCTGGTGATTGGAGATGTGGTGAGAAAATAGGGGGCAGTGAAAAGTGTACCCCCAGCTGTTCCACAATAATGGTGAGGGAAATAAGTTATGTGCAGCTACAAGCATACATGTTATTATTTCACCTTATTATGTGCTGCGGTATGCAGAAACTGAGACATCTACAAGGTTACTCAGTATTGCTGTTTGCCTCTGCCAACCGGAAGGGGAGTCCAGAACAGTCAAGGCCTCAAAACTGTGGTCTAGCAACCCAAACTGCATTAGGCCTCCAACAGGGTGGATTTGTCTAACCCCATCTGTCGCCATAGCCCTTGCCCTCTTAGGTCATTCAGTATGACAAGATTGCAAAGTATGTTGCAGCATACGAAAGACACCTCAAGTCCCAGCTGCGCCGGTAAGGGCTAGCTGCCAAGATTTTCCTCACAATGGGTGTGTATCAAGACAGCTTTGTAGAAGTGGACAGGGCCTTGCTGGTGCCTACCTGACATGATCCCTACCATGGTTCAAGTCTATGTACGCTTACCATCCTTCTAGCTGTACTGGAGATACCAGGGAGGCTGTCAGAGGGTTGGTTAAGATAACGGGGACTATCTATACAGTACAAACACATTCTTCTCCTTTTCTTGAGCAAAGCCTGCAGGTAGCACATCCATCCCTTGTAGGAGATGGGACATAAGTACCTTGTGCTTTTTCTACCAAATAATGCAAGATTTATGAGTAGCTCTGTCTTGTCTCCACCTACTGGAAAAACAGGGTCCTGAAATAATCGCTTCGCAGTTTCAAGAAGTGCAAAGTCAGATGTCCTATCTCATCCAGGAATGGCACATTGATGCACAAGGACTTTCCTTCAACAGGGAGGAAGTCTTTTCCCTCCCCAGCCATACTCACCACATGCTCTCCCTATGTTTGGCAATATTAATTAACAGCCTTCATTAAGCAGTCAGAAAATGAAGACATTTCCACTGGAACTTTGAACATTTTTAATATGGAAAACCACAGAAGTATCAGATGGTTTTGTTACAGCTGCACAACTTTCACAGAACATAGATGCAGTGACATGCTGTCCCCTGGATCACCGCAGGACAGCCAGGAAGCTGTTCACTTTTACCGTACGTTCACAGTCATGGGCAGCAAGCAGCACTTGGAATCCAGGAAGAAACTGCACAGAGTTCCAGCTGAACATTGGAGGCAGATGGTGGGACTTGCGCCAACATTTACTTCAGATTCTCAAACAGTTTGTGAGCCACCTAAGATGAAGAAAGCTTTCAGTAACCGACAAGTACTTGCAACATGAAAGTCTTGTTAAATGGATAGACACCACATTCGCTCTCCTCACTCCCCTATCTTTATGTCCCTCTCTCCTGAGTTTCAGATTCATTAAAACAGCAATGACATAATTAGAGGACTGATCAGAGAGAAATTTGTCTCCCTTGACCACCAATAATTTTCTAATAATGGTCTCACCTTTGCCTGTCTTCAAAAGAACTTATGAAGGCTGCAAAAGTGTATTTCAAACCAGTTACTGTAGGCTGACAAACTAGCAATATTTAGCTGTTAGTCATGTGCTCTTATAAACGACAGTATTTCAAATTAATCCATCTGCTTTAGAGAGGAGATGTATTTAGTAGTAGTACTACAGCGGATGCTAATCAGCTCAGGGCCCTTTAAAAAAAAAAAATCGCACCCCGCTTCCCGTGAGTGTTCTTAGTCCATATAGTCCGTTGCATGTAATGGTTATAATGAGACAGACTTTCAACCCAAAAGCATTTAAGAGACAAAAAAAATCATCTCCCAGGTTCTGTGTTCTTCAAAATTAAAAGCATGATACTTGACTCAGTAGATACTTGTTGCCGTTCACCCTATACTGCAATCAAATTAGGACTCCTGATGATGGTCTAAAAAGTCTCATCTTATAGAGAGAGTCTGGCCTAATGGTCAAGGCACTGGCCTGGGAAGCAAGAGACCTGGTTCTATTCTTGGTTCTGCCACTAGCCTGCTGGGTGACTTGCACCTCTGAGCCTCAGTTTCCCAAACCTGAAAAATGGGGACAATGCTACTGACCCCTTTAGCCAAATGGCTTGAGATCTACCAACGAGCGTGCTACGTAAGAGCTGGGTATTCTAGAAATAAGGCACTGATTCAGTCATGCCCAATTAGAGATTGCAGACCAAGATAAATGACTAGGCATCAGCCTCTGCTGGACTTACACAGTGGTCCCTGGCATGCAGGAAGTCAAAAAGCTCCTCTGTACATTCCTCCTCTGTGTGGGACCTTGAGGACACTCGCGTGTCACACAGCTCCAGCCTCTCCCGTGCCTTCACACACTGCTCAGTCTTCTCGCAGTGCTCCCTTACTGTGGTTAAAGGATCCTGCGGGTCAAGGTAAATGATTATGAAAGCAAAACATCTCACAACCCAGGCAGCTTGTAGAGTTACTTATCCCATCCAGTCAGATGCAAAGAGCAAGTTTTAAGAGATCAGACGGCATTTTCAAACTGAACTCCATTGTATGCTAACAGGTAATATTTACATACACACCCAAGCACTAAGCTGGGGACATATGGAATACTGGTGCTCTGCGGACATAGTGAAGGTGTTCCACGAGTGACCCCAACCCCGGTCTGGTGGGGGGTGTAATGTGGTGAGCCGACGTGCCTGGGAGATTTAAAATGTCCCAGCTGCAGCAAAGCTTCCAGATGCATGACGCTCACCATTGCCTTGCTCCTTTGCTGTGGCTGGTACCTTATAAATTTCCCACTGCTGTTACCGGCGGCATTGAAATAGTTTGGGCATAAATTTCATGGTAAGACTTCCTTTGACAGATCTTACTCCAAGAATAGCTGAACTTTGTTCGAACATGCAGGCCCAAATTTCCCATTAAAATGTAAGTAACATTTTCAGTTTTAAGTATCAATATTTTAGAAATAAACACATTATATTCATAAAATTGTATTTAATTCAGTTCCCTGAACTCTTTTCACAGGAACATGTAGTAGGCTGATATTACAAAATTTATAGCCAGTATATACTGGCTTTTTCAAGAAAGTTTTCCTCAGGTGCTCCACGTAAAGTAATTAATACCTTTAGGTGTTCCCTGGTTCACTAAAGGTTGAGAAACACTGCATTATATCCAGGGCCTGATAATCTCGAAGCTGGCAGGAACACACTGAACCACACCCTCCACATCTGCACATGTACAAACAAGCACTCATTTGCATACACTACATAAGATATGCCCGAGCATATGATAACCACATGCATAAAGTAGGCACACAAAATTGCACACACAAATGTGCATCTACAAGTTTACTGAAAACCATGTCTTTAGACATTAGTTAATTTTATTTCCCATTCCTCTACAGGTGTTAATTTCATCATTTCAGTTTGCTTTTAAATTGTGATCAGCTTCAATAGCGTTAAAAGTAAAAGCCAAAGTCACAAGACTGGTTAACCAAAGAAAACAAGTATAATTCATGCCCACTATAAAAAGGATTTCTAAGTTCGGTAGTTCTTACCACTAGCTCTGCCTCCTCCTCTTCTTCCTAGGAGAACAAGATACCAGATAAGTTATATTGCAACTCAGCCTTGATGCTGGGGTGACCGAAATTACGGATCCCCAAACCCTCTCACCACTAAGCAGAAGCCTCTAGCCCGACCACCCTGCCACAGGGCAGGAGTCCTGATCTCTCCCCACCAGTCTGGTAAGCGGAGACTCCGGGAGGTGAGGGAGCAGAAGGCTTGGTGAGCCACACTGTGTGTGTAAAAGGGGCACGTGCAGCCCACAAGCCATGGTTCAGCCACCCCTTCTGTACATCATCATGCACATGCAGAGTCTATTGAGTCTCAATGTTATTTCCACCAGTGATGTGCAAGTTTTAGGACTCTCTCTTTCAACTCCCTCTCTATTCGATACGGCTTCATTAACTCCAAAAGCTGAACACACTGGAGGCTGAGAGATTCATTTCTGTTTAAAAACATCAAAGACTCAGATGTCCAGATGGAAAGAAAGTCGGCTCTCCAGGAAGAGACGGAGAGTTCAGCAAATCAGTTCGCTGGGATCATTGAAATCTCCAGCATCAGAGTCTCTCCGCCGCCCGCAGAGCCCAGCTTTGTTCCCGTCCTACCAGCATCTCCGCTCCCGCCCTGGACACGGACGCGCTGAGCCCCCCCGACCAGTGCTGCCTCATCGCTGCCCGGGGCTCTGCTCCCCCTCGGCTTAGGAGCGTCTCCGCCCAGCGCCAGGCTCCGGCCCCGGCCCTGCTGCGAGGCCACCGGTTCTCAGGAACCCCAGCGCCTTCCCGGGGCCACCCCAGCCACCAAAGGACGGGCAGAGACGGGGGCTCTCCCGCAGCGCCGCCGGAGACACGGGCCCGATCCCGCCGAGGGTGACTGGAGCGCCCGAACCGGGGGCGGCGACTTATGGAGGCGCCTCTCAGCCCCGCTCCATCAGCCAGCGGCACTCAACGGCAAGGGGCACTCCCCGCCCTGCTGAGCGGGTTACGGGGGCCGGCATGGGACACACTGGCGAGAGGGGTGTGCCACAGGCTAGGATGGAATGAGGGGTGTACGGGGGCCGGCAGGGAACATATTGAGGGGAGGGGCTCTGCCGCTAACTAGGATGGACCGAGAGGGGTACGGGGGCCGACAGGTGACACACATATTGCGGTATGGGGCTGTGCGGCTGGCTAGGATGGAATGAGCGGGATACGGGGGCCGGCAGCAACCACACATAAGCGGGGAAGGGCTCTGCCGCTAGCTAGGATGGACCGAGAGGGGTACGGGGGGCGACAGGGGACAAGCATATTGCGGGGAGGGGCTGTGCGGCTGGCTAGGATGGAATGAGCGGGGTACGGGGACCGGCAGGGACCACACATAAGCGAAGCGGGGCTGTGCGGCTGGCTAGGATGGAATGAGCGGGGTACGGGGGCCGGCAGGGACCACACATAAGCGAAGAGGGGCTATGCGGCTGGCTAGGATGGAATGAGCGGGGTACGGGGGCCGGTGGGGACCAGGCCTCCCTTTGCGGCGGACCCCAGCCCCCATGCCCAGGGCGGGAGGATACAGGCCGGATCTTCCTCACCTCGGGATCCCCACTGCGGCTCTCCAGCGTCTCCTCGTCCCCCAGTCCCATGGCCGCGCTGGTCAGTCTCCGCCGCAAACCACCGCTAGCTCCACACTCCCACGAGAAGGACTCGCCAGGGTCACCCGCCGGAAACCCCTCCTCTCACCCGGAAGCGGAAGCCAGGCCGCCAATGACACACCCAAAATGGCGGCGGCCGTAGGCCGTATTCAATACCTTCTCAATAGGGCGGCGGTCCCCACTTTCTGTCTCGAGCCGCTTCTTTCTGTGCCCGGGGCCGGTCCGTTCCGGTGGTGCTCAGCGGCGGAGTGAGGCCGGACGGCAGCTGCCATGGAGGCCCGGGCGGGGGCAGAGGCCGCTGCTGGGAGCCCGCCCAGTCTCTTCGAGCTGAGCGGGGCGGTGGTGAGCTCCGCCATGGGGGCCCTGGAGAGAGAGGTTTGGGGTAAGGCGGGGGAGGGGGCCCCGGGCCTCGGCCCAGTGTGAAAGGCGGGGGGCAGCGGGAGGCCCGGCCCAGTGTGTGTGTGGTGGAGGTCCGGCCCAGTGTGAGGGGCGGGGGAGAGGCCCGGCCCAGTGTGTGGCGGGGGAGAGGCCCGACCCGGTGTGAGGAGGAGGGGCCTGGCCCAGTGTGAGGAGGGGGGGGGGGGGGGGGAAGGGAGGCTCAGCCCAGTGGGTGGCGGGGGGGGGAGAGGTCCGGCCGAGGGTGGGGGAGGGGGGAGAGAGGCCCGGCCCAGTATGAGAGGGGGGGTGGGGGAGGCAGACCACCTGCAGGGTCCCCCAGTGGCAGCGGGGCAGAGAGCTGCACGGGGGGCAGCCAAATCACCCCATGCGGCTCCGGAGCCGCACGTTGCACCCCCCTGTGCTAAGGCATCACTGGGGAACCTGCCTGGACCCATTTGTTCATGGATGCAATGGGGACCAGTTCTTGTTTCCGCTTTAAATGCACAGGTCACTCTTGTGTGAAGGTAATCCATGCACCCAGAGCATTACCTGAGTGGGGACTTCCGTCTCCTTTTTGTTTTGCTGTCTTTCTAAGTCTTTTCCAGCTTTCAGACTTATAAGGCATTCTGCATCTGTTCTCTTCCCAAAGCTCTCCCTGGACAGATACTCCAGGGCCTCCTGCCTTTGCTCAATATCTATTATCTGGAAAGGATTGAGGAGACAGCTGTGAAAAAAGGTCAGTTTTATTAATAGAAATTTCATCTCTAAAACTGAAGGATTGTCCCTGTGGTTCTTAGGCTCTCAGCTGAGACTGTCAACAAGGGATACCAATTACTCTCAGCTATGAGAAGTTTTTCTTGTGGATGTTTTTCCTAATTGGAACTGGATTTAGAATGTCAAATACCTGTCTTATAGACCCTGAAAAGAATTAAAAGATCATGATTTCAGTGACTGCTGACTGTGCTTGATGAATAATGTTATAAAGAGCTAGTAAGAGCTGATGTATCTAGTCTCTTTAAACATATTAGACTTCAGTGAAAATCCCCAAATGTATAGTTTTAAAAGACAGTCAAATTTCATCCCAACCTTTGGCTTCCTAAAATAACATTTACAGTTCCTAAAACAAGAAACACTTACATATTTGATTGTTTAAAGTCTCATGGAAATAGTTTTATAAATATTAACACTGGCTGAAGTATTTGCAGTCCAAACACTGCTGTCTTTTGCTCCCATGTAAGTATTCAACTGTGAAAATGATTGTCCAAAATTAGGAATGCTAAAAGTATACAAACAGGGTTAGTTTAAATTAATTTATAAATAATTAATTGATTAGATTACCAAAATTTAAAGAGTAGCAATCTGCAGTGTAATAGGTAACACAGGAAAAGATTATTTTTATAGGAAACGTCTTTTAAAGATGATCTTTAGCCTCATGGTGCCTTTTAAAACAAATATTAAATGTCTTTTTTTATTTTAAATTAATATCAATGTAATGCCCTAAATGTTCCTTCCCAAAGTGGTATTGGATGACTTTTGTTTCTAATTAACATCTTTGTGAAACCTAAGAAGGGAAAATTGAGCAAAACTTTCGAGACAGAGCATTTGGTGTAAAATGGTTTGTTTTTCAGGGCTCTCAACCCAGCCTGTATGGCACAAGCTCTGGAATGATGTGATGAAAATCAGACCACCCAGGTCGGAGGTGAGTTGAAAAGATGCTGTGGGACCAATTTAGAAAGGACACAGCTTGCACTCCAATTTGGCACACACTTCTGTATGTATTTTACTTTGAGCATGTAAATAATTCCACTGACTTTAATAGGATACTGATATGTCTAAATGTCTCATGTTAAACAGAGGTGTACTAGGATGTCATCTTGGTATTTAAAACTTCCCAGGAAACACCTTATCCTGTACTTACATAGACCGTCTCACCCAGAAGGATGCTGTAGCAATTTATGGGCTTAATTGATTGGGATGGATCCCCCTACTGTGTGCTGTACATTCTGGGACCTCAGGGTGAAGGAACAAGGAATTGGCATGAAAGGAAATTTATATTACTCTGATTTTATTTCGCCCTAGAAGGGGCCTACCTTTAAGAACCAAGAATGTAGATCACATTTATAGGATGGGGGGGACTGTATTTTGGAAAGCAGAGTTTAGCAAGCAGCTTGGGGGCCATGATGGAAAGTGAACTGAACATGAGCTCACAGTGTAATGGAGTAGCTAAGGAAACAAATGCAATAATTGGAAATATAAGTAGAGGAATGTTGAGTAGAAACAGAGGTGTTGTAACCACTGTATATGGCATTAGTGTGTTCTTTTGTGATGTCCATTCTTTTAAATGGATGTTGACAAACTGGAAAGTGATCAGAAAAGAACTTCAAGAATGATTTGAGGTCTGGAAAACGTGCATTTCAGTGGAGACTCAACAGTCTAAATCGGTTTAGTTTAATAAAGAGAAGATGAGGAGGTGATTTGATCCTCATCTAAAAGTACCTACTTGGGGAGAAAAGATTTCTGATAGAGTGCTCTTTAGTCTCACAGCCAAAGGCATAGTGGCTGGAGCTGAACAAGTTCAGACTAGAATTCAAGTGTAATTTTTTACCTGAGTGTGACTCTCCATTGGAACAAATTCACCAAGGGACATGATGGAGTCTTCATCATTTTAAGTCTGTGAATCAATACCGGATGTCTGTCTAAAAGAGACACTCCGGCTCAGCTGGAAGTTATGGGGTTTGGATGCAGGAACCACTTGCTACAATTCTGCATCTTGGTTTATCAGACTAGACAATCATAAAGGTCCCTTCTGCGTAAATTCTATGCACCCCTCTCCCTCATTGCTGTGATCACTGCCCCAGATGCAAAGCCTGTGCTGTACAGATGTTGGAATAAAGACATGTGGGGAATACAATTAGAACTCTGAAAGTTAGAGAGGACAGCCAGCCGATATAACCCTATTTCTGGCATACTAAGCCCTCCCATTGGTTTTAATGAAGACCTTCCATGCTAGTCAATGGGCTACAGTGTCTTTTAGGATCAAAACCTTAGCTGGTGTCAAATGCTGGCTTGCAACACAAAACCCATGTGGCACAAGGTGTGGCAGCATAACCTTGTTTACCACTATTATCCCCCAAAACTTCCGTGAAGGGACTGTCTGTTGGGGTGAGAGAGTATTTTAATCTCCCTGGCACATTCGCTTCCTTAACCTCTATAAAGACTGGCGACAACTGGGAAACTAGTGTCAGCACAGGGGTGGTTTTCAAATCTGAAGCCACTAAACCCTTGTCAGATGATAACTGCTTGTGGTCATGACTGACCTGGAAAGAATCTGAATGAGCATTCTAGGATGAAAGTTCACCCCAGCTTCTTTCCCAGCATGTCTTTGTTTAAATGAGGATAAAATCCATTAACTCTGGGATGCTTTAATTACAGACCATCACATGTTGGAGGAAGAAGTTCCTCGAAACTTTCTTCTCAAATGTCCTGCATGGAGTTTTGGATGTTTCTTCAGATCAACGCCTGAATGACCATCATTTTTCACCCTTGCTCCACAGCTCACGGCACGTTACCCAGCTCACCATCTGCAACATGCTGCAGGGCGTAGTTGAGCTCACTGCAGAGCCCAACCGAGGAGTGCTAGAAAGCATGGCTGGCTCTCTGAGAACCTTGAAGTTCCGTCATCTGCTGACCTCCGATGCGTCCATTCGACATTCACTGAGTGTGCTCCTTCACCGTCTGATCCACCATGGTGCTGTCAGCCAGGTGTCCATGTGCTCCTGGCCTGTTCCCGACAAAGTACTTTTAGTCCTCATTCTGAGTATGAGCGCTGGGTTTTGGCCCCCAGGTAAAACGCTTGCGCAGAAGGGCAACCCTTGCAGTCTTTGGAGAAAGGAACCTGATGCCCACATCTTAACTCCAGAGGAGGGGGCCCTACTGGGGTCAGATCAGCTGCGCTGTGGATCCAGTGAGCAGTCAGAGACAGGCCAGCGGGGTGAAAGTGAGTCAAGAAACAAGACGATCCAAACTGCCTCATCCAAAGTGCTTCAAGAAGGTGATCTAGACTCGCAACTTTCTGAAGAACTGTCCAGAAGCAGCAGTGGTACTGTTAAAACTCCAGTGCTCTGTGGACTGAGGAGCCATCCGTCACTCAGCCCAATGTGCCATGATGTAAGCTCTCCGGCACCCCCTGAGCACTGCAACATTAAAGGGGAGTCTTTGCCTTCCCTACCTGAAAGGTCTTCAGTTGGCCACACTTTCCGAAAGCCCTACAGACGCTTTAAGTCTGCGGCGGGGAGGAAGCGCCGCTGCCCCAGGAGAAACCGCAGAGCACGTGTCGACCCAGAAGACCTTTATGATTTTGTCTTCACCGTTGCAAGAGAAGAGGAGGAGATTGCAGAGTCGCTCTATGAAAGCAACAGTCCGAAGAAGGAAAGCATTGATGGCTGGGCTTCTTCCCGAGCAGCCGCTCCTAGTTTTGAAGAGCTTGGCTGCAGGGACGGAGGAGCGGGTGGGATTGTTCCTCTGAAAGCTGCATGTCCCTTCCGAAGTGTATCCACACTGGAATTGTTCTCCATCCCTCTGTCCGGAGACACCTGTCAGACTCTGGGTAACCTGCTGAGCTCTTGGGCATCTTTAGAAAAACTGGTTCTCTCTTACAATGGTTAGTAGTAACAGCAGCTTTTAAGTTCAGGTGCGTTTGATGTCTTATTTCTGACTGAAGCCAAATGCTAAAAACTGCTAAGATTTGCACTGAAATTTTGGTTGGGTGGACCAGGTGTTACTGGGCCCTCTTCAACTCACCCATGAGTGGCTAGGATGCTTCCAACCAGGAAAGGCTTTCTCTAAGGGGGGGTGAGGAAAGATGGTCAACAGACCTTAAAATCTGAGAGGACAGCATGGAGAGGGTGTGTATCTTAGAGGAAAAGGCCGCAAGATGCAAGTACAGAATTCAGAAGAAGAGACAAGGTGGGAGAGGAGGGAAAGGAAGAAAAGGGCAGAGGCCTTCCACTGTGTATTGTGCTCCAAAGGGGTAGCCATAGCAGTGTAGTTCAGCAAAACAAACAAGGAATCTTCTGGGAATTTTAGAGACTAACAAATTTATTCATTGCCTAAGCCTTTGTGGAAGAAAATCCCACTTCATCAGACGCTTGAAGATGGAAAACTTACAGAATGGGAGGAAAATAAATGCAGGGATGTGTAAGTCATAGGCTAGGCAGAGTTGGAATTCATATGCAGATTTGACACCGTTGCCTTAGAGTTAAACAGATTTTTCAGCTGGTTTTCTTATTGCAACAGGTGATTTTGCCTTTTTTTTTTAAACTCCCCTCCCTCTAATATTCTGTTCTCCACTGTTTGAATCTAAACAACAGCTTTGATTTGCTGTAACAGCAATCCATCTTGCTTATTGTTGAAATGTTGGTTTCAGGTCTGGGTGCTAATATCTTCTGCATCCTGTCTGGACTCCGGGCCCTCTCCCACCGCAGAGACAGTAGCCTCCACCTGGTGCGGATGAGCGACGTGTTCTCACACCTCCCTTCAGTGGAGCTTGTTCAGGCCATCCTGAGTGCTTTCCCCCGGCTTCACACGCTCGCGGTCAGCTTCGATCTCAAAAACCAGCTAGAAGGGAACAGGCCAGAAGGGCATTCAAACTCACTGGAGGCAGAAATTCCAGGTAGAGACAATAGACTCTGACAAATAAATGAGATCTTGCTATTTGTTTAAAGCAACTAGTTCAGCCTCCTTTGCACAAGAGATGCCGAAGGTCTGGCTCAGTGTGCCTGTAGCTAGGTGAGTGTGACCCTCCCTTCACGATTCAGACCTCATCATGGTTTTCCACCTCCAGGTTGGAGTGTAGCCTCCAGTCTGTTGTAAGCTCTGATATGGCACAACTTTGGAGGGTCCTTGGTTAGACAAGAGTCCGCACTTACCAAGACCGGGCAGAAAGTGGCTGCTGGTTTGCTTACCTGTGTCGTCCGTAAGAAGCAAATTATATCATACCTGTGAGGTGTGAAATTCCCGCTGTTAACTGTGATCTGTAAGGCCATATATATAACTTCAGCTGTGCGGTCAGAGGAACAACTTTGCTCACTATCACGATAGCTACGTGCAAAGCTGCTGCTAAGTGCTTAGATTTCCACGCCGGAGTGTTGTAATAGGGCAGGGACCCCGAGTTCTGTAATCCACTGCCGCCCTTCTTCAGGTGACTTGTTGGTCTATAGGGCATTGTGGAAGGCCTGCGTATTTACTCAGGTTACGTCTATACTGTGGAGTCTCTGCTGGCATAGCCCTTAGTGTAGACATAGCCGACGCTGACAGAAGTTTTTCTTCTCTCGGTGTAGGAATATCGCCTCCCAGAATGATCTAAGACCTCGGCACAGCAGCATCGGTGCTGAGGTTTGGTTGGCATAGCTGTGGCAGTCAAGAGTGTGGGTTTTTCCCCCACCCCTGACCAACATGCCTACCCCAGAATAATTTACATGTAGATCAAGCTGCAGGCTTTTGGCTTCGAGTGGGATCTGTGGCGCACTGCATCCCGGAAGGAAAATCTGATTCAGCTATTTGTGGATAAGGGGATAAAATTTTCAAAAGTGACTTAAGCGTTGAGGAGCATAAGTGCTGCTGAAAATCAGTAAGACTTAAGGCACCTGAGTTTTACCATAGTCTGTATATTCATTACTGTTTCTTGCATCCAGACATGGAGGTGGAGATGTTCTACAAATCTAAATGGCGAGTCTATTACAATAGATGATTTACATCCACGGGGATCCAAATATGTTTATTGGGTGTGTTGTAAGGGAAGGTGTTTGTAGAGAAACAGTTTCTTTTCTACCCCTTAGCGAGCTGCCTGGAACAGCTAGAGATCCGATTCCCCAGAGAACCTCTGCAGACCTGTCATCTTCTGCCTGTGTTGAAAGCCTCAAGGTCTCTCCAGCAGCTATCCTTGGACAGTGCTACAATTTCCTGTCCCCTGGAGGTTGGGCTCCTTCTGCAGGCTCTCAAAGGTAACAATAAACCTGTGTTGGGAGCTTTTGGGACAAAATGTACGTCTTCCTGTGACCTGTTTGTCTCTGCGGCCTCCCTGTTCCTCTCCCACCTTTATTGTCTAGGAGGCCAGGTCTATACTGCCCAGTTTTTGTGGGCACAGCTGTCTGTCAGGGTGTGAAAAATTCCACACACCTGGCTGAAATCGCCACGCTGGCAAAATCCTCTGTAGATACATATATGCCCGCAAAACTGTTCAGGCAGGTGGCTTATGGATATCTGGGTTGTCCAACCCATGGCCCGCAGACCAGAGTCTGGCCCACCAAAGGCTCCTATCTGGCACCACCCGAACCCCACGCCAGCCAGAGTGGAGGAGCAGCCCCACTCTTCAAGCCCCATGTCAGCCACAGCAGCCCCTCGCATCCAAAATTTGCTCACCAGCCCTTCACACAAGAAGTTGGACACCCGATTATACTGCCAAAAGATCCTATGCTGGTATAAGCTGGATTGCCACTAGGGGGCTTTCCCCGGGTAGCTGTCTTTGCAAAGCTTTTCTAGGACAGACTAACCCTAACTCTGCTTTTCTGGAGCCTTGGACTGTAAGCTGTAGGGAAAAAATCTTCAAAGCGCCTGAGTTAAATCCCATTTTCAAAACTGAATTGGACACCTCCATGCTTTTAAAAATGTTACTGTCATCTTTGTCTCAGCCGCACGTACACCCAGTGTGAATTACTAATAGAGAAAAATGGAAAAGGCCATCGGGTTCTCTTCCCATTTTCGATGTAGTGGTGTTAGGACTTACTTATCACATGAATCGGAGAGAAGACTGTGAATGGCGAGCTGTTTTTTAATCCCTGACAGCCATCCGAGTGGTAGGGGTTTAATTCACGTATAGTCCCAGTGTCTTTTGACACAGGCACCTGATACCCAACCAGTAAGTCCTTGTCTGACTTGCAGAGTGTAACCCTGGCCTGAAGAGACTGAGCTTCCATGATGTGAACCTTGCTGAGTTCCAGAAGGAAGTTCTCCTCCTGCTGCAGGATCCTGTCCTCCAAGGTACAGAGCCCTCCCACCCCCAGGTGAGGGCTACACCCCTGACTGGTGCTGGGGCCAAGGGTGGAGTCAGGCTGTGATCCTAGGGTTTGAGCGACAGTTTCATCCCCTCAGAAGCGGGAAGGAGAAATGAGAATACACCCGGGTTGTGGCCAACGAGAGGAAAGGGTCTGAAGCCGGTCTGCAACACTCAACGACCAAGTTAGTCTTGGCTGTTCGTGGTGCTGTAACCTTGTAACCCGGTCATGGAACACAGGGTGGCTTTGGGTATGAACGGGGAGTTTACCAGGTAACGGAACACCAGGAAGGTCCTATCTGCACTGTTTGTTTTATGCGTGTTTTAACTGGATCCTAGCCTGTTAACCAGGGCCCCAAAGAGAGCTGTAATACATCATCTGCTGGCTATGGTGAGAGGCCAAAGCTCCGTCGATCACTCTGTTTTTTTGGTAGAAGTTACCTTCTCGTTTTGTCGGCTGTTCGAAAGCTGCACCACTGAGTTTCTGTCTGACATGATCAAAAGAGTGAAGAGAAATTCAACTCTTAAGAGTCTCAAACTGCCTGGCAACAGACTTGGTATGTACATCCAATGCAGCCATCTCAGCACCCTGAGCCCCTGCTGACTAACTTGCACCAAAGAGCAGATGTGTGGTAGATTGATGGTCGGATTCGAGAAGTCTGGTTGCAGAGAACACTTGGCTAAAGCTACTGCTGACCCTCTGCCTCTGAAAGCTACAGTGTCAGGTTACTCAGGGCAGCTTAGATCTTTCTGAAGTTCCAGATTTCTTAAATGGTTTCCTACACAGCCTCGCTGCTCTAACAAGGTTCAGGAAACGGTTAATGGTGGAGCGAGGCTGAGGAATTTAATGGCTCAGTAATGGACATCAAAGCGAGGTGCCCCCTCTGAATGAGTCCAATGTTCATTGTGACTTAGCCTGATCTATATCGTGGTGCGATTTCAGCAGCAATCAAAGGGTTAATCCGTAAAGTACTTCCACTGCCTTGCGTATCTCCCTCCAATTGCCTATCCGCCTTCCTACTGCGGCGTCTTCAGTAGCTTGAATCGGAGGAAAACCCCTTCCCTCCCATTCAGCGCTACTCCTGTATGGGTGGTCTTCCAAGATTGGCCGAGCGGGTCTTCACAGGGAGATGGATCTGACAGCAGCCAATTCACTTTGCTGTTTGGGGGTAGTGGATTGTAGCCTCATTTCTAGTCACAATTGGCCAGCACTGAAGCTGCTTGAGTCCCTTGGTGCCATGGCACTTCTCTCCTCGTGATGCTTTAGCTGTCAATTGTGTTTTGCCATTATCAGGGAATCACAGGCTGGTTGCCTTGGCTGACATTTTCTCTGAAGATTCAACCTCTTCCCTCTGCCAGCTGGATGTCAGGTATGCTGCTACCTCCACTGTACGCTCTCCAGCCATGACCCTTTTTAAACAAGCCACAGAGGTGCAGAGAGCAGGGTAACGCTGTGCACTAGCTGAGCCGCTCCCCCATCATTAAGAATGCCTTCCTGCTGCTCCCCAGCTTTTGAACATTCTCTAGGAGAGGCGTCCATGCATACACAGCCAGGGAAGAAGAAATCCGAACATATCTCCTTGTGCAGCATCTAAGCCCCAGTTTGAAACTCATTCCTCGCCCTTTAACAAAACTACCATGCTTGTTCAATTGCTTGTCGTGCGGTGGGAGAATGGACAGAACAGCTCAGCCCTTTATCGAGGCAAAGTAGAGCCAGCTGTTGCGCATGACCTCTCCATCTGCTACAATCAAGTTGTTAGATACCCACTGCCTACACGGTATTACTCTTGTGCTTGAGAGAATGTGTGCTCTTCCCCACATCAACTGAATTTTAATTTGTAGACACCTAATTGGAACAGGTGCAGAGACAGGCTGAGGAATGGAAAATCTGCCCTCAGAGAAAGCTCAGAGCTTGGCTTGTTTAGCCTAACCAAAAGAAGGCTGAGGGGAGATATGATTGTTCTCTATAAATACATCAGAGGGATAAATACCAGGGAGGAAGAGGAATTATTTATATTCAGCACCAATGTGGAGATAAGAACTAATTGACATCAACTGCCCAGCAGCAAGTTTAGACTTGAAATTAGACACAGGTTTCTAACAATCAAAGGAGTGAAGTTCTAGAACAGCCTTCGGCGGGGAGCAATAAAAACCCCTAGCTGGCTTCAAAACTGATCTCAAGTTTATGGTGGGGACTGTCTGATGCCGACTTTGATCCTTTGACTACTGGCTGTAGATATGCCAGGGGCCTGTGACGGGACGGATTCTGAATTATTACAGAGAATTGTTTCTTGGGTGTCTGGCTGGTGAGTCTGTCCCACGTGCCCAGGGTTTATCTGATCGCCGTATTTGAGGTCAGGAAGAAATTCTTCCCTAGGGCAAATTGGCAAAGGCCTTTTCGCCTTCCTCTGTAGCATGGGGCACGGCTCACTTGCTGGCAGATTCTCTGTATCAGTCTTTAAACCAGGATTTGAGGACTTCGGTAACTCAGTCATAGCTTAGAGGTTTATTGTAGGAGTGGGTGGTGAGGTTCTGTGGCCTGCATTGTGCAGGTCAGACCAGCTGATATCGGTCCTGGCTCACCTTACTGTCTATATGTCTAAGATCTTAACTGCATTTTACCGTTTATTTTAATTCCCTTCAAGCTCAAATTGCATCAAACCTGATGGGCTCCTTGAGTTTGCAAAGAAGCTGGAGAGCCACATCCTGCAGCGAGGCGGGCGGCCCACGTTTACCCACCTCCGCCTCTTCCAGAACTGGTTGGACCAAGATGCTGCAACCGCTCAAGAGGCACTTCGGCGGCTCAAAGCCGTGTGCAGCGTGGTCAGTGATACGTGGGACTCCTCACAGGCCTTTGCTGACTTCATTAGTGTGATGTAATTAACACCCCCGAGCTGTAAAATCATTAGTGGTAGCTTGAAATCAAGTTTTACAGAACAGACTCCACCCTCCCTTTGACGTTGCAGGCACAGCTGGGATAAGAAATTAGGACACTGCCAACATAGCACCCTCCAAGCGAGGTAGAATTGACACTGTCATGGGGTGGGGGATGGAAACTCGGCAGGAGTGAGGTTATATATGAAAGGAATAAAGAAGGGGGAAGAGGGGAGCGAGATGCATCTTACCTAATTCAAAGCCCACTGCACAGGACACATTTAAAACCATATCCGTGGTCCGCCTTACAGTAGGACTTGAAGGTGTTGCTGAATGGTAACTAAAATCTGTTGGGATCTTGTCGTTATTGTAACATTCCAGGACAGGCACACAAACTGCCCTAAGGGTACTCACCCTCGTGAACATGACTAGAAAATAAAAGGCTAAACAAAGCCAATGCAGTGGCCATTCTTATTTTTGGAAAATAAAAGACATCAGTACAAGAAAAAGCTTTTGCTTGCAACCATTTTC
>ML685778.1:21675397-21696584 GCA_007922175.1 Pelusios castaneus
TCCTCAACATACATATGTATTTCACAAAAGTGTCTTAAACAGAACAATTTGCTTGTCCTTCAGCAACTTTATTTTATAAAACATAGTTGAGTAGAAACTTTAGTAAGTTATGAGCTCTTCTTTTATAGCCCAGGAGAAAGGTGATCTCACTAAGAAGGATGCCGACAGAAATGAAGAGTTTTCTCCAAACAATAAAATAAAGCTGTAATTTTAATGGGGCCTGGATCATATGTTTTCTGAAAATGGAGCCCTGTGGCAATGTCTCCAGCTGGGCACTTCGGAAGTACACGTCATTTAGACTAAGATCTTCAAAAATGCTTAAGTGGGATTGATCTGGAGATGAATGATTGCATTTCCCACAGCTGTGTACTAGACTCATTTCATAATACAGGGAGACCCTGCCTGCTGATTCCACATCCCACCAGTGTCTGTACATTCAATATCCTCCAAATTGCAGCTTCCAGGAAAAAAGTTGACTAGAGGTTGGTGGCCTGCTGAAAACCAGGAATTCACCTCCATGGAAAGCTTGAACTCAGTTTTTTTGTAACAGCCGTAGACAGATACCAATTGTCAACTATATCTTGCCTATGTTCTCACGGATACAGAACTGTTACGGTGTGTCCTATGTTAGAGTGAATGAAGCACTTCAGCACACAGGCCAAGCAGCTGTTTCTCCAGGCTCCATTAGAGACACAAGTAATGCCATTACCTTCCTGCTGTTCCAAGCAGAGTTTGAATGATTTTTAAGGCCTACCAATTTCTTGGTAAGAAAACAGAACGCCTTCCTGCTATTCTGGATCCAGATAACCACTCAGGCTGGACTGATATCAAACCTCTCCTTCGAAAGAGACTGAAGTGGGCTTGACTTCCACAGGAGCCATCCCTCATCCCCTCCAGAGGAAATGCACTGTCAGGGAATCCCTCGCTGCTCCTCATGGGAATGGTGATGGAACGTGAAGGTGACAGAGGCGTCCCATGCAGCTTTCAGCACTGAATCCTGGAGCCCCCGCTTCTCAGCACAGTGGTTCCACTGGGAGAAGTCGGATGTGCAGTCGGACCCTTCAGGAGGGGGCTTTACCTGGTGGCCGTTCACACAGCGGCGACACTTAATCCTAAAACAAAGAAAAGATGTTCTATGGGTGAGGACCAGGGCACATGCTGGGCTAGCATTTCATGTTTGGGCTAAGGGTGTGCCATTATGGAGCTTGCATGAAACAGAATGCACATCAGTATTTAGGCTAGCCTGCTCCCATTTGTCTAATAACCGGTGCAACAAAAATCCCATGCAAAACCCCGTGTCAAATCTGCATGCACATATGCTATTACAGAGCACACAACTGACCAGAGACACGTAGCTGATCGTTTAGGCTTCATCACTATGATTCCGTTTGGAAAATCTGGGCTTTTATTTCCTAAGTCCCCTAGGCTCCATTCATGAATGAAAGTGTTATAATAAAATCCATCCAAATTCAGAAAATTGCAGGCAAAGAGGTGAACTACATGGAGCCAGCTGTGGCTCCAAAGAGAGTAGAGAAAGTGCTTCATTGAGAAGGTGAACAATACTCAGCTGTAGTATTGTGTCCGGTTCTGGGCATCTCATTTCAGAAAAAGTATTGTGTCCAGTTCTGGGCATCTCATTTCAGAAAAGATTTGGAAACAGTCCAGAGAAGAGCAACACGAATGATTAAAGGTCTGGAACACTTGACTTATGACAGAAGACAAAGAGCTGGGTTTGTTTAGTCTGGAAAAGAGGAGACTAAGAGGGGACATAAGTTTTCAAGTACCTAAAAGGTTATGAGGAGGGAGAAAGATTGTTCTTAATCACAGATGATAGGACAAGAAGCAACGGGCTTAAATTACAGCAAGGGAGGTTTAGGTTGGACATTGCCAGCAGATCAAGGAATGTGATAGTTCCCCTCTATTCAACACTGGTCAGGCCGCATCTGGAATACTGCGTCCAGTTTTGGGCTCCCCCCTACAGAAAGGATGTGGACAAATTAGAAAGAGTCCAGCAGAGGGCAACACAAATTATTAGGGGGCTGGGGCACAAGATTTACAAGGAAAGACTGAAGGAACTAGGTTTATTTAATCTACAGAAGAGAAGACTGAGGGGAGATTTGATAGCAACCTTCAACTACTTGAAGGGTTGCTCCAAAGAGGAGGGAGCTAGGCTGTTCTCGAGGGTAACAGAGGACAGAACAAGGAGCAATGGTTTCAAATTACAGCTGGGGAGGTCAAGGTTGGACATTAGGAAAAACTTTCTCACTAGGAGGGTGGTGAAGCATTGGAATGGGTTACCTAGGGAGGTGGTAGAATCTCCATCTTTGGAGATTTTTAAGGCCTGGTTAGACAAAACCCTGGCTGGGGTGATTTAGGGGGAGTGGTCCTGCTTTTAGCAGGGGATTGGACTAGATGACCTCATGAGGTCCCTTCCAGCCCTATTATTCTATGATTAGGAAAAAATTCCTGTCAGGGTGATTAACCTGGGATAAGTTGCCTAGGCAGGTTGTGGAATCTCCATCATTGGATGTTTTTAAGAGCAGATTAGCCAAACACCTGTCAGGGATGGGTTAAGAGGGTAGTTGGTCCTGCCATGAGTGCAGGGGACTGGACTCCATAACCTGTCATGGTCCCTTCCCATTTCTATGACTCTATGATGCTGCTCTGGGTAAACTAAAGAGAGTAAAAGCCCAGATCAAAACAGAGCATAGGTGTAGATTGGAATTACAAGTCAGTTTAAAAATGCCATCATTAGATATTCCTCCTTTTACCTTGCAGGAACCTAAAGAGTTTGCAATTCACTTGCATCATCTAGGGACCTCCCCATCTTGCACAGCGCTGCACACCCTGCTGTTTTAAGTGGCCATGGTGCAGTGGGTGTTAAAGAAAGAACCCTGAACTCAGGGTGTGGCAGATCAGGAAAGAAGGATCTAATTTTCAAACATTTACATTGGGTTAATTGTCAGTCCACCTTAGTGTGGCATCACTAATTAAGGCAACAAACATCTGGCTAGTGGAAAAGCTTCCAAAGGGACATGGTGGAAGCCCCAAGCTACATTTAAAATCAGACAAAGCCATTTGTTAAATCCACAGTGGGGAGCAGTCCTGCAGTGCCAGGGGGAAGGAGCTGATGATCAAATAGGTATTTCCTATCGCTGAACTTCCTGAGCTTGAAAAACTCTGGTAAATTAAAAACAACATTCATTTCACCAGGACAGTAGTCTCTAACCCTCCCCAAGGAAGTTACATGCTGGAAGTGGACACGTCAGCAGGGGTGGTTTGAGTATTTGTCGGATAATAGAAACATACGTAATTAAGCAAGAGAGCGAGTAGGACGGGTCAATCTCCTTACGATTCATGGAGTGCTGGAAACGGAAGTCCACCCTAGACACTCATCTCTCCTCTAACTGAGTCAGCCCATCACTAGAGAGAAAAATGGCCCAGTGCTTAGAGCATCAGCCTAGGCTGGGAGCGACTCAGGTTCAGACTGTCTGTGGGACCCTAGCTTCTCAGTTAGTGTCTCAGTTCCCCCATAGCACTGCCCTGCTTCCCAGGGGTGTTGTGAGGCTAACTTCATAAAAGAGCATGAAGTGCTTTGAAATATATTAATGAAACACTATGTAATTATCTTCCTGCGGCACAAGGAATTTCTGAACCAGCAGATCAGTAGCTTCAGGAGTCTGAAAGGACTTGGTGGTTCTCAGCGAACCAGAGCGCTTGCGACTCCCCCTACAACCTGTGTCCACCATGAAGTCAGCTGCTGTTTGTGACAGTCACTGGCTACCCAACGCTATCACTGGGGTTATAAACGCACTTGTCGTGGGTGTCGCTGGCTGTGGTCTCGTTCAGCGAAAACAGCTCCTTCAGCTCCCCTAGCGAGAAGTGCCTCTCCACATCTTGCTCCTCATCAACCACGCAGCTGCTGAGAGCCTTCTTGTGGGTCTGACGCTGGAAAATCTTCTCCTCAATTGTCCCTGTCTGCAAGAGAGAACAGCTAATGGGATTAAGGAGAGCGTGGAGAAGGCAAGTGCTGGGGACACTAGGATCAAGCCTGCATCTTTATGAAAAAGCCATAGGGTCTTTAATGACCATAAGTGGTCAGAGCCTCAATTTCACCCTCTTCCAGAAGGTCACTTATCCTGCTGGTCACGGGTCCAGTCCAGAATGCAAAGGATGCGTCTTCAACACTACTCCATATAGCGCCCTGGCAAGGTTCATTGCTGCTTATCTCGCAACACGTGACAGGCTCAATCTGCCGCAAACTACATCACAGACAGCCGGAGCCAAGAGGCAACATGCAGGAGAACCAGTCAGAGTACAGAACATCAGTGACTGGAATTCCTGCGAGAGATTCCCCATTGGGGAACTCGCCCCGACAGCGACATGGCCCCACTGCCCTGGTTGGTGGAAAAGCAGGGACAGCCAGAAGAAGAGAGGGAGTGGTTAGGAAACTGAAAATGAACTCGCAGATTCTGTTGCTGGCCCAGTTAATACAGCGGCCCTGGATCCTACACGGACACCCCTGCAGATGGGCATATAGAAATTCCAACAGCTTCCAATCATGGGGGCTGGACAAGAGCAGCCGTAGGATCTACTACAATTATGGGAAGATGGGGCCTGGCCAACAGCCACGTCTGTGCCCTGCCACAAAAGATTAATGTCGTATTTGTGAGGTTTCGGTCATTTCTATTTCCCCATAAGCCAGCCACAAAGAACAAGGGCCCCGAAGCGAACCTACGGAAAGCAACGGCTGGCTCTGATGTAATCAAGTGCATGGCTGCAGACACTCCAGGCTGCTAAGCAGAGCGTCTCTTGCCAGTTGCAGAGGTCGGTTGTTTTACAGTGTCACCTGCAGCCCAGGTCCCGACAGATTAAAAAGGGGCTAACTGCAGACTCACTGAGAGCAGCCTGTAGATGAAGCAGGTCTTCTTCTGGCCGTCTCGCCAAACTCGAGCCATGGCTTGTTCGTCATTGGCTGGATTCCAATCCGGGTCAAACATGACGAGTCTGTTGGCCCCGATCAGGTTCAAGCCGCAGCCGCCTGCTTTGCTGCTCAACATGAAGACAAACTCGGGGCTCTGCGGGACAAGACGTGCTTAGACTGACACCCTGCCAGCTGTCACATGATCACAGCTACCAAGACCAGCGACGTGAGAGTCGGACACTACTTACCGAGAGGCTATTAAACCGCTCTACGATCTTTGCTCTCTTTTTAATGGACATGGTGCCATCCAGTCGGACATATAAATACCTGGCACAGGAGAACATAGCAGTTATGGGATCAGATCATCACAGCCCTTCAATAGCCCCCGTTTTACAAGAGTAAAACCCCAAATGAACAGAACCGGTTCTGCAAGTGGCTCTGTGACAGTGCCGGGCCAGGGCGTAGGCACCTCCAGAAATGGGCAGAGCTGTTCTGCTGACTCTCCTTAGAAGCCAGACCAGGTGGGTCACATTACTTCCTCTGAGGCTGGAGGGCAGGACAGGAGGTCCTGCAGGAAGAACCTCAAGAACAGCCAGCTCAGGGTACGGTGTACGTTGCAAGTTTAGTCCTTCAATAGTTACAGAAGCCATGACCAACGACAAACCTCCTGGTCCTGCAGAGTTTCTCGAAGAGGTCCAGCGTTTGGGTGTAATTGGAGACCAGGACTACCTTGTCATGGCTGGTGCTTCTGGTCACAGCCAGGATATAGTCCAACACCAGCATCTTTCCTGGAGGGAAGAAAAGTTCCCCTGTAGTTAAAGGCATCTCATCGCCTGTCCGTAGGGAGGTGGCACAGTTCAATGGACAAGGCACTGGACTGGGAGTCAGAGACCTGGGCTCTAGTCCTAGCTCTGTGTGACCCTGGGCAAGCTACTTAATCGCTGTGCCTCAGTTTCCCTATCCAAATAAGGAGGATAATATTTACCCACCTCTGTAAAATGCTTTTACATCTACAGAAGAGAGTATTAAGTGGGTTAAAAAGCATACACCCAGAGATGTACACAAGATCCTAAGAGGCCACCCTAGAGCCCTGCGTGGATACAAAAATGTGGATCCGCAACCGATCCATATCCGAGACACGTAAGCACGTATCCGATCCGCAATCCGCATCTCCGTGTTTTGTGGGTATCCACAACCACCCCGCCCCCGCCTTGCAGCAGCTCCGCTCTGCTCAGCTCCTCATCATTACACAGTGCTTCTGCAATGGGTCTGCGGATATCCGCATTTGCATCCGCGGATGCGGATATCCGCGGATTTGCAGGGCTCTAGGCCACCCCAAAGCATCCCTGGTCACTGAATAAGATCCACACTGCCACCCTCTCTCAAGCAATCAATGCAGCACGGTTACCTGACAGCTGGGGCTCCAGGGACTTGGGACTGTAGCCAGCAGGGAACAATTCCAGTGCTCCTGCGAACCCTTCCTCCTCCTCCACACACTTCTCGTAGATCAGGGCAGGATCTGAAGAGCAAACCAACCCTGGAGATCACTGTGGCTTTCCGAAGTTTGCAGAGCCCCTCTCTGAGGAGGGACGCAGGACTGTGATAGATTCAAGATGACTGCATCCTCGTCATTGCACTGAATGTATAAATCTATATATAAATGCAGTACCACCCGCCCCTACTTCCTTGCCTATCCGTCTGACTCCCAGATCTTCTGTGACTGCCATTCCTTCCTCACTAATCTTACCTCATAGTCTACTGCCAGGATCACTCGCAGCCAGGGAGCTGCGTGATGGCCATGCTCCCTGCGTAAGGGGCACCGACGTCAACCCCAAGGCAAAGGGAAGGAGAGGCTGACATAGCTAAATGATCACGTCTCAAAAGGCTGTGAAGCAGCATGTTGGCCCCCCCAGCTTCATGTTCTCCCCTCTCTCAAGACTACGATCCAGGAGAAAAATTGCCTCCAACCCTCAAAGCAGCTTGCTGTCTCCATAAAACCAAGACGACAATCTCCTGGGTCTGTCCCCACCGCCGGAGAAGGGGTGGCTGTTGCACGAGGCAAGAAAGGGGCTACCTCAAAGGGGGCACCACAGAAGACCCTGGCAACAGCGAAGGACTCCACTATTTCAAAGGAAGCTGGACTGGGTCCGAAATGACCCTGGCTGATTTCCCCTCTTCCTCTGCATCACGTTCAAGCTCCTGACCCTCACTTCAACGGCTTCACAATTCTTCCCTGCCTACAGCTGTATCCTTGTCTCACTTAGGACCCCCTCTGGCCTCTCTTCCACCCCACTTGGCTTTGGTTTCCTCTCATCTATTGCTTTGCTCCTCTCCAGTACACCACCCGTTCTGCCTACAACTGTCCCCTCTTCCCTGGCCATCAAATGCTCTCTCCTGTCCCTATGCCGCACCTGCTCCTGCAGAATCTCCTCCGACAGCGTCTCTGAGTTTCTGGATTGCGTTCTTGCCCTGTCATGGTGCACCTCACGTAGAGCTGGTTGGGAAACGGTTTTTCTGACTTGCAAATATTCTTGAGAGAGTTCAAAAATTCCTCCCACCCCAAATCAGGAAGAAAAGTCAAAACCTCAGAATCCTTTGCGAACCAAGGAAGCAGAATGTTTTTCAGCTCAGGTCAATCAAAATGCTTTTCAACAACAAAATGTTTAGTCAAAAAATTCCCAAACGGCTTTACTGGTGGGTGTCTGAGTGAAGCGACATTGCCCTCTAGTGGCTGGATCTCTTAGTACTCCTAGCCACAGGAAATCTCCAAGTGACAGCGCCTATGATGGCAAATCGCAGACAGGTAGCCGTCTTAGTCTAGGTCAGCCAAACAAACAAACAAGGAGTCCTGTGGCACTTTTAAAGACAAACACATTTATCGCATGAGCTTTCGTGGGAGAAAATCCCACTTCATCAAACGCTTTGAAGATAAAGTGGGATTTTTCTCCGATGAAAGCTCATGCGATAAATAAATTTTTTAGTCTTTAAAAGTGCCCCAGGACTCCTTGCTTGAGTGCCTACGATGTGAGGCAGGCAGGTCAAGGAGTCCTGTTCAAGCTCTCCAGATGTGGGGGTGATTTATATAGGGAGTGTCTCTCTGGGCTGCAGCCCACGGAGTCATTACATTACCAGCTCTTTGGAGCAGAGCGCTTGGCGTAAAAGTGTTCCGTAAAGCACTGCATCCAGCGCTCTGTAGATAATATGATAATAGCATTAAATCGGCCCCCTACTCACGGTTACAAAGCTTCTTCAGAGACGTGATGGAGGAGAGGGAGGACACGCTGATTTTCCCTTGCTTCAGCTCTTCGGCTGGCTTCGCTTGTTTCAGGAAGTGTTTGTACAGCACAGTCTGCAGAGGTGTCAGTCTGGAAGAGAACACGGGACTTAGCACAGCACAGCAGCATTGTACGCTGCAAGCTAATCTCAGTCCTCCTCCATCTCTGCTCTGGTTTGAGAGACCCAAAAAACACACCCCTAACTGGAAGAGCCTTAGTTCTACACTGACTCACTCAAGAGACACCACTAAAATCCAAGCCCCTACAGCCGACAATTTTTTGCGAGTTTAGCCTTTACTTTTGTTCTTTCTTTTCTCTTCTTGACTGGGGCAGACTGTCCCGTACCTGCAGCAGACCACCTGCTCAATTTTCACTGGTAGGTATTTGGACAGGATATCCGAAGTTCTCCTGATCAAACACCTGCAACGAAGGAAACGGGGATGGCATGAAAATCAAAACGTCAGTGGGGAGATGCAATATTGCCCCTGGCCAACACAACTGTACAAGTCCCTACAGAATTTAGGCCCGAAGTAACTGGGAAATTGCCTCACCCCTAAGTTGGCAGATGTGATCAGCCGGGGAGGGTGTATTCTTGGACCCTAGAAGCAGACGGGGGCAAGTGTTTCCTAGGCTGAAGGTCGGGAAGTGGTGCACGGTGTAGTTTTACCCGTCTCTCTCACTGCCTTGACTACAGGCACCACAGATTTCAGTAGATCAACCTTCGCCCTTCTCTGTGTGCTCTCTCCTTGCTTTTGTATCACAAGTCCTGGATAAGCGAGTTACCGAAAACTGGACGTGCACATTGAATGGGGGACAGGCAGGAACTCCCCAAGCAGAAAGGTCTGAACAGACATCAGAACAGCAGAGGCTGTGCGATCTTTTTGAACACAGCTCTCCTGACCATGTTTCACTGAGCCTTTTTACTGCCAGGCTGTCTCAAGGTCATGGCCAATTTTGCAGCGCGCCCCGTACAGCGTGAAATTAAATTTACCGTGAATATAAACTGCTCTATAGCATTTGCAATGGTTGCAAAGGCTCATATGGAACCGCAACTCCAGTAACATTGTGAATGCAAAGGAGACCCTACTGAGGGTTCTTCTGCTGTCAGTCAGTTACCTGTCCAAGATTTCATTAGTGTGGTTCCTTACGATTCATAATCGGAAAAGTAAATAAAAAATGAAAATAAAAGTTCTATTCCCAGCCCTGCTGTTGGCTTGCTGGGCGACCCTGGGAAAGTCATTTCCCTTCTCCGTGCCTCCGTTTTTCCATCTGTAAAATGGGGAGAACGATACCAACGTCCCTTGTAAAGTGTTTTAAGATCAACTTCGAAATATGCTAGATAAGAGCGAGGAATTAATAATGCTCCACAGATTTGCTTCTAGTGCCTCTAGTACCACAATGTTTTCCCTAACTGGCACGAACATGGTTAGTCCCACAGCTGGGGGAGTGAACTGGGTTCCATTCCACCTCACATATCAACAGCCGTGTCTTAACTGTTGAATCTTTATCATAAGAGCGGACGCAAGAAGCAGCCTCCTGCCGTTTTCCTTCGAAGACACCAGATGGAGTTTGAAACATGGGACTAATACACGTAATGAACTGGGGTTAGTGGGAGCCACAAATGTCATTCCGACAGTCCTTTTGCAGAGCGTAACTACACATTAAATATATTCCTTATGTCTTAACAGGACAATAACGTTAACAGGGCTTCACTGACTCACCATCATTCCCTGTGCGAAACTCAGAACAGAACTTCTTCCAATACCAGCTGGGAGGGGTTTACACTAAGCTTTCACGGCAGAAGGCGTCAGAACTCACCTGTTCACAATGCTGATCAGCTCTTTAAGTCGCTCTTCCCCTTTGTGCCTCTCCTCTTCACTTGCATCTGCATCCCGGCCTTTCAGGATAGGGATTTCAAAATGCTTTTTGAACTCCTGCGCCGTCCCTACCCCAAACAGAGGGGAAACGACAAACGTTACAACGGCAAATCATCTGCAGGCAGGGGGGGCCTTTGAGGAAAACGTGGATTTTTCCTCACCACTCCCACGCCCACAAATGGGCCCTAGAGAGAAATATTTAACACCCAGCCCCCCAGCACTATCCTGTTTATTACACCAGGCCAATGAGAGCCACAGAATAACACTGAACATTTGTACAGCATTTCCAGCTCCAGAGGACTTTAAAGGTACAAGGAACCCCTACCCTCAGGAGGTATTCACCCCATATTATTGGCTGGGAAAGTGAGGCACAATGCAGTTACATGAGTTGCCCAAGACTCAGATCAGCAAACCACATTGCCTCCTGGGAGTAAGGCCACAAAATAAATCAGAACTCCTGGAGAAAAGAGGAAATAAAAACACCTCCCTCTGATGAGCCCTGGGGGCAGAATCAGACACAGCCACATACAGCTCTTGGACTGGTGGGACCCGAGGCCTCATGGGGGTGAAAAGTAACAACAAAAAGTTCAAAGACAGATTTATGGATTGGTTTATTTATTCTTCCCCTTGGACAGACCGTGGCCTTTCTGGGACAAGCCACAGAGTGGTGGAGCCAATCTAGACTTGTTGCTGCAGCAGAGAACGTAAGCACCAGCAGATGAGTTACAAGCTTTACTCTTCAAATAAACCAGACCAAGGACTACCAAGGGCAGGGGACGCGAGACAAAGCCCAGAGATGGAAGGTTTTACTCTGCAGAAGGCCACCGTAAGGAATACTAGTTCCCCGGCAAGGAGGAAATTAAAACGAATCAAACCGTGCCTCTATTTCAAATACTCTTCTCCTTTCCCCTGTAAATGGGTGATGAGGTGAACCCCAGGTTCACAGGGTTCCTCATCTTTGGAGGAAAGAGTCCCAACTCAAAACTCTGGACCTGACCACGGAGAACTTAGGAGGAAGGGGGAGCTTGTGGTTAAGGCACTGGGTTGGGACTCCCACGTGACCCAGGGCAAGTCTCTTCAGCTCTCTGTGCTTCAGCTCCGCACCTGTGAAATGGGCATAATAATCCTTCCTTTGTCTGCCTACTCTATTTAGCTTGTAAATTCTTCGGAGCAAGGAGTGTTTATTACTATGAATAGGTACAGCGCCTAGCACAGCAGGACCCCAATCTGGCCGGGGACTCCAGATGCTATTGGAATACAAATAAAATAAATAGGGAGAATGATCAGATTCATGTTTGAACGTTGCAGTTCAGACCCATCCCTGAGACTCATGCTGCTGACTTCTCCAGCACTGGTGGCTGGGGAGTGGGTCCCTGCCAGTTTGACCATCAGGCTCTTGATTCGCAGCTGAGTTGTGAGAAGAGCAGACCAAAGAGGGACCTGGTAACAGTGTTCAAGCAAGTTGGAGCTGTTATAAAGAGAATGATGATCAGTGGTTCTCTGTGTCCACTGACGACAGAACTAGTGATGGGCTGAAGCTGCAGCAAGAGCGATTTAGGTCAGAGATTAGAAAAACATTCTAACTCTCCAGGGAGTTAAGTCTGGAATAGGCCCCCAAGAGAGGTTATGGAATCCTCCTCCTTTTCCTAACAGGTTGGACAAACACTTGTGAGGGATGGTTCAGGTTTACTTGGTCCTACCTGCATGCAGCGGGCTGGACTGGATGACCTCTCGGGGTCTAGATCTATAAGCTGCACAGCGGTCAACGCCTGCACGCTCCTTACCTAGGATCCCCGAATTAACAAAGTGCACCAGGCTGAAGTATTCAAGCAGGTCGTTCTGAATAGGGGTCCCTGAGATCAGAACTCGCCGGGGGGTGTTTAAGCCATCCAGAGCCTGATACGTTTGGTTTTCAGAGTTCTTTAGCCTATGGCCCTAGAAAGATAAAAATAGCAAAGAGGAAATCCCATGGCACAGGTCAGAGATCTGTCAGCGCTGATTTCTTTTGACTGTAAATTCCCCAGGACAGGAGTGTCTGTTCCTTGGAGGTACAGGCCCTGCTTTGCGACTGGTGCTGTCCTTATAAGGATTATATGGCCCAAATTAAGCAAACGTTTCCCTCTCTAAAATGGAGATAATATCCCTACCTCCCAGCAAGAGCTGAGATAGGAAATTTATTGCAAAGCATTAGGGTGCCCAGACACCATAGGGAGGGGCACATTGTAAATGCCACACAGAGAAGAGTGCACTCTGTTTATAGGATCATCTCATTCTGCACTTAGAGGACACAGAATCAAGCCATGGTGTCACTGGCATTCAATGAATCTCCTTTTGGGAAGACTGGGCAGTTCTGTGGTCTGGGGCTGGGCACAGGGGCTTTGCCTCGCTTGTTTCCCTTTTAAGGGAACAAGGCTACAGCACAAATGTGAAGCCGGACACGGTCCACCGCATCGGAGAACAGAAAGGGTCGAGTGGAGCTACAGTTTACTCGTGTGAAGGCAGCTCCTCAAAGGCCAGCTCTAGAAGAGTAGAATCCAGTGCCTGGAGAGTGCGCCCCCGTTAGTGTAAGCAGCCAGCTGCGTGATCACTCACCTTCCCCGTTCACACGGTCTTCCTTTGCATTACCAGCCCGCCCCAGCAGTGCCTGGAGACCCCTTCAGGGGCCCATTAGGCAAGAGCTTTCCGCGCTTACAGCTCCACACATCAGGCTCCCCGTACTAGGCAAGTGCTCAGGAAAGGGACCCTTTCTTGCACAAGAACCCAGTGTTCCTGGAGGCCCTGATCCAATTTCCATGGATGTTGGAGCAGGCCCTTTTTCCCTGAAGTGTGCTGTCCTCAGTAATAGCTGACACTTGACCTTCTATAGCTGGGGACGCACCCATTCAGCCTGCGACACTGGGGAGGCAAGCGTGATCTGGTGGTCAGATTGGGGGCCAGGAGACATGGCTCCGATCACAGTGTGACCCTGGGCAAGTAATTTAGCCTGTCTGTAACTCAGTTTCCCCCTCTAATGCGAGATCAGTGCTACAGAGCACCTTTCGTACAGCACCCGGGATCTCTGGCTGAAAGGGGCCTAGGACTGGATATTGTCACACATTCTATCTGTGTGCGAGCAGCCAAGACAGGGATACAAACGCTGCCACGTCGGTCCGATTATTTCTCCACCTGAAAGCAGAAAAGGCTCCACACAGGGCTATGGAAACACCAGCCACCTCTGTACCTCGTCACATATGACCAGTCCGATGCTCCCCTTGTGGAGAACGTCAGCATGAAGACGGAACGTCTCATAGGAAACGATCAGGACGGGAGAAGGCACTCGCAAGCCACGCTGGTTCAGAAAGCTGGCTGCGGGAAGGAAGAGAAAAGCGTGAGGGCAATGGAAACGTCTTAGAAATGCAGGAAGAAGATAGCAGCTAAATCTGATCTCTTGCCCTCAGAAGTCCAGGGGAGTCTTTTCATTTATTCCAGTTGCTTCTGAGCAGGCCCTAAGCAAGCCACTTCCCCTCTGGCATTCTGAGACACTTCCCTCCCATCCCTTGGCTCCTCTGTTCCCTCCCTCAACCTCTCATCCCCTGCCCTTTCCTGCCTGGGCTTCTCTCTAGCAGAGGGAGACTCAAACCATCCTAACCAAACCATGCCATGTAAATCTGATTGGGTATCTGCAGATCATCCATTGACTGAACACAGAAGCGCAGGGGCCTGAATCAAAGACCACCGAAGTCAAAGGAGACTCCCAATGGGTTCAGTGGACGTCGGACCAGGTCCTAGCTCTTTACACCAGCTGCCTGAGGGTCCTTCCCCGAATCAGAAGGCTCCGCTACAGACCTAGAGACAGACAAGTCAGCTGCATGGAGCTGCCTCCACACCTAATTTCCGGTCTATCTCGTCTTTGGAGCCTCCGTCGATGGCCAGCGGCTGAATCCTTCCTCCGAGCCATTTACCCACTTCGTTGTACCAGTTTTTCACCAGGCTGGAAGGAGAGACCACCAGCGCCTTGTCGATTTCAGGCTTGGCATCAGGGCTTTGCCGCAGCAGCGTCCATATCAGAGCGATGCATTGGAGGGTCTTGCCCAGTCCCATCTCGTCAGCCATTATGCAGCCATGGCTCCCAGGGATCCGCCGGCTCGTGACGCATTCCCACAGAAACTTCACCCCCTGCAGGAAAAAATAATGCTCATCACTTAGAATCGAGTGGTGGATGCAGAACAAAAGCCGTGTGCAATAACGAAGCCTCACTGCATCGTGGGCCTGACGTTATCATACACAATATCTCAGCTGTACAGAGCACATCACAAAGGAACTCGAAGCGCTACACTAGCTATATAGTCACCAGAGATGCTGCTGAAATGCAACTACCTCTGGGGTGGAGCACAGCGACTGGTTAACACCACACAGCAGTGCTACACCCCAGTTTGAGACGGGGGTGAAGTAGCAGCCAACTGGAATTACAGGAGGGATATTAGGCAGACAGAATCTGATGGCTCGGAGCTAGTCTCAAAATCGCCGCCATCAGATCAACCTTCCCAATCGACTGTGAAGCCCCGCTCAATCAACTGGGAAGCCGATCCATTACCTCGGTAGTGCTGAGTCGAACGGAGGCCACCCCTTCGACTCAGCACAGTGGACAAGCGGGGTGTTAGGAGTCAAACTCAGATACGCAAGTTATTTTAATTAACTTGTGCATCTCCGTTCGACTGCTGCCAAAAACAGGGGGCAGTGTAGACCTGCCCTTAGACTAGTACCTATATACTGTGCTGGTGGGCGTATGAGGAATACCTGAGCTGGTGAGATGGTTTGGCCCAGACATGGGCTACCATCTCAGAAAACATCCTACTCAACAGAAGTGCCATGAGATCTTAAATGCCGACAGGTGGCCCGGGTCTCCTCTGAAAGCCGGTGGAGACAAAGTGCCAGCTGGGACACATGGCTGGTTCAATACAGACTCAGAGAGACGAACACAAGCTACTGGGCTGCCTCAACCAATCCCAGCAGCACCTGGAGACCTCTCACCAGGACACGCAAGCCTGACACTTACCTTGTAAGGTTAGAAGAAATCATAGGTTGCACACACAGTCTCTGGTTATAGGTCTACCTTTGAAAACAGCCTGCATCCATTCTGAACTGCAATAGCTTATTGGGCACCGAGCTGGCTGGGGGGGAGTTTCTGGTTTTATTTTAAACATGTTAGCCTTGGGGTTTGGTTTGGTTTTAAACACATTAGCCTTGGGGTTCTGGAATTTAGGACAGGAGAGGTTTGTCACTGAGAGGCATGCACGCAGCTACAGTGGCTGACTCAAGAGCCAGACATATTACTGACAGCTGACATGCACCGAACAGAAACTTCAGAGCAAAGATTTGCAGATAATTTATAGTTAGCGCGTCAAACGTATTAACACGCAGCGACTAGCAGTGTGGGTCTCTCCTGAGCAACGACTGTAAAAATCGCATTGGGGCCAGGGAGGTTTGTAGGGCAAGCGGGGCTCTTTCTGACCAGCACACCATGCTTAACACAAACCCTACCGAGGGGAGCTGCAGGCGAACCTCTCTATATACTTCAAGGTAAACAGAGATTAGAACGTAGGCCCCAGGCCTCAGGGAGCTCTGTGCGATGCTAAGCTCAGCTGTTTAAAGCAAGCAACCCTGATGCCGGGAGCAGATCTGCGCAGTGAGATGGTGTCTTAACTTTTCTGGTGATAAGAGGTAATTTGGGGGCATGTTGCCATCAGGAAGCAGGTAGCGTCACAGATTTTTTTTTAAAGCCAGAAGCACGATCATCTAGCTTGACCTCCTGCATGACACAGGCCAGCAAGTTGACCCATTAATTCCTGCATAACTTGGTTGAGCAAGAATGTATCTTGACTTACGGATTGATAGAAACTGTGCAAGTCAAATACAAACACATACCATCAGATGTGCGTACAGCAGACCAGAATGCCAGCTAGTATTAAATATTACTTGGAAATTACAATCATAAATCAATCTCTGACAGTGATTTTTGGCTAAGATCTATATGGTATCAGTCCTGACCCTATCTTAGTGTTTCTTATGGCCCTATCCCCATAGTATCTCAACATTTTTATATGGGGAATGGAACACAGCAGAAGAACAATCTCTGTGGTGGAATAGGTCTTGGCATATATAAAGATGATCTTAAATCTGTTCGGCTGCAGTTGCCAGTTAGAAACAGATCTTCCTAGAGAAGGTCGCTGTGTGACTTTGTACATCCTCCCTCCACCCACCTGCCGAGAATTCTCTGTGGAGTCTCAGCACTGGAGTTAAGGAATTCCTGATGGACAAGTTCAAAGCAGTTTCCCACAGGACTTACTTCTCTCTGATGAGGCCGTAAAACACGGCTGAGAACAGGGTCCACCACAACATGGACTGGCGTTTTGTCCCTGCAGGAGCCAAACAAGAAGAGAGAGAGTGTAGAATGAACACATTGGTTCAGGGTTTTGCTCACTGTTATTCTGAGGACTCATGGTAAGTGGCACAAGGAAGGCGACTGCCAGCGATCCTATCTGCTCTGCAAAAATCAACCACCTTGGGGACTTAGTACATGGTTCCCCTGACATCCTGGTTCTGTTGGGCAGTGTGGGTGACACCATATTTTAACTGGGTTTCTGAATGCAAAACTAGAACCCAATTCACACAGAGAGCCTGCCCTCACCCCCATACAGAGAACACGTCAGGCAGCAACCCTCTTGCAACTTGAGTACTTTTTTGTAACACAGGTAGTGCTAACCTGGGTTCGAAATATCCTGCAGCTTCTAGGTGAAGGCTACAGGATGTATCTGTCCTAGGTATTTTATTACCAGATGATTTGAGTGCCTTAGTTTTTAATGTACTTATCCTCCCAACACCCCTGTGAGGCCCGGTAAAGCTGTTATTTCATTGTACAGAGGGGAAATAGAGGCACCGAGACCTGCCCGAGGTCACACAGGCAGCCTGTGGCAAAGCAGGGACTTGAACTCAGGTTTCCCCAGCGCTAGGCTAGCACCCTACCCATTGTACCATCCTATCTCCCTAACATACTGTTACTGGAACAGAAACAGCCTTGTCCCTGCAATGGGCCCATCGGTGACTGCTCTAGGTGAGATTGCCTGATGGTTCCCATTCTAATCCCCTATTTTCCATCCATCATTTTTCTTGGCTTGCACATTAATGCCAGCATATTCTGACTGAGCACTTATACATGCAACTGACATTCTCCGAACAACTTCTACTTCCCTCTTAGGAGTGGACTAAAGAGTACAATGGACTCTGTCTACCCACAAGTCCAGCCCTTGGGTAGAATACCACATGATATACGGTGGATATGTTTCTTCCATGAGTTACTATTGCTAAAAGCTAGAGATGCTCTAGAGCCACAAGGTTCAGAACCAAGCTTAACTCCAAAATTCGGATCCAAATTTGGTTTGGAGCCTTTTAGGAACGAAGACTAGACAACGAAGTTGGAGCGAAAGTGCCGGCTTTGTGGTAACTCACTTGTCTATTTTCAGCTGGTCATGTGCGCTCAGCGGTGGGGGCTCATAAAGAACCAGAGCCCCTTCTTCAAAAGGGTCATGGAGGGCATTCCTTACCCCTGTCCGTTTCACGCCCAGGGCCTTCAAACCCAACGATCCTAAAAACGACCACAGACAGGATTCAAAGATGTGCCAGCTGCTTCCTCCTGGAAAAAGCTGAGCTGTGCAAAATGTTTCTAGTTCAGACCAAATGCACTGCCCTACAGGAAGATGCTCAACACACTGTTTACAGTGCTGGGAGCAAAGCAGGCGGAATATATATTCAAGAGGAACCCAATGCTGCATGTACCAGCAACTTAATGAGCTCTACAAGCCAGCTGACGGACGGCTCTTCATGGGTGTGTGGAGAGCTCATGCAGTAGCAGATGCTGGGGCCTCACAGGTCAGCTTCCCATTAAGAATACACATTAATGATATGGAATCTGCGCATTCTCTTAGTGTCATTTTTTAAATTTTCAGCGAAACATGCATCATGGAACAGAGACGGATGCAAACAGCACACATGAGCAAACCTGTGTTTGAGTTACTGAATCAGGAGGGAGGAGGGAATGATCCCATTTATTCCAGTCAGAAAGTTTGTGCTCCAAAGATTTAAGAATAGCTGAAGCTGTCACACACAGCTTGTTTTAGAGAGCACTTTGGGACTTAAAGCATCAAGCAAAATATAAAGAAAACTGGTTTACGTTTATTGCTTTCACAAACATTATTCCTCCTGTTGACAACATTGGGGGTATTATTTAGACTGTAAACTCTTTGGGCCCAAAACCTGTTTTACAGTTTTGTTCTGTAACATCGCATGCAAACTTATGGCACTTTATAAAGCATGTAACCATCATAATACGAAAGCTAGTACTGAAATGAAGGATTATCCAAACTAACTGCTAATAAGAAATAAGGCTGCTGCATTAATGCGGCTACATTTTTCTGCTCAAACCTACACATACACACAAAAGGAGGAAAATATAATCTGGGAAACCAAAATGTCATCTTTTTCACTGGACATAAACTTTACACAGACAAACATTAAACCCCGTTCATTTTACCTTGATAATTTGGAATGGGTACTTTGAAGGGCTTTGACAAAATGCTACGGATAAATGCCTCCTAGGACGGGAGAAAGAAAAATATACATTAAAATTATTTGCCATCAGAGATAGGTGCATAAAAGACGAAGAAACTATTTGTTACAGCTCCAATCCTACAAAGCGCCGGGTGTTCCCAGTTCCCACTAACATTTCTATCTCAGATATTTTTAAGTCGTATTTAATATGGGGGAGGGTGAATTGCCCTCCTGCTTTCCCTTTGGACTTTCCAAAGGATGAAACTGACTAACACCACTACATCTGATTAAACCCCTTAGCATCGTACACTTCTCAGTTAAATACGTTACTACTACTGGACTGCAACGCTGAGTTTTTTCCATAGGGAGGTTGTGCAAACTGCATTATAAAGAAGTGTCTAAGCACAGTGGGACCCTGATTTCAGGTGCAAGTCCCCTGTATGTAGAGTAGACTCAATGCGAGTTTTCATGAGTGTTCTGTGTGCAGATCAGGCCCAAAGTGTATAACCTAATAACAGTGTGTGAGCCCTTCTGATCAAAGATGTACGGTGCGCAACTACTCTTTGCCGCGTGATGACAACATACCCCCAAGGGATCCACTTACATGTTTACTGCTATCGACGCAGTGAGGCTGATTAGTCAACTGAGCCAAAGGTTTCCGGAAAGGCGACATGTAACACTCCCAGCTCTGACTCTCATTGCCAGGTTTCCGCTTCTTTGGAGTCTAGGAAAAAGAATCAGGACAGGCTGCAGGGGATTCGGTGAGACCAACAAGGATTAATGTATCACTGTCATGCTCTATAAGCAACTAAGCATGCAGACGATCCAGCTAGCCAACTGAGTAAGTTTGAAAACAGATCATCATTACTCACTGCCATTGTCAGATGATGCTAAACTTTGTAAGGACGCTGCCAAGGTCGATGGACCCACCATTTTACCGACCAAGAAGAGAACATGTTTACAATATTCTTCTAATTCTGAATAGATCCATTAGCCCCCCCCAACTAGTTTCCTGCAGATGCGGATCGGATGCGGATCCACATATTTGTATCCTCACAGGGCTCTACAGATAAGAGGGGAATAATCTCTTCCCTTGATCTGCTGGCAATGTGCCTACTGATGCAGCCCAATCCACTGTTGGTCTTCTTGGCAACAAGGACACACTGTTGACTCATCTCCAGCTTCCTGTCCACTGTCACCCCCAGCTCCTTTTCTGCGGAACTGCTGCCTGGCCAGTCGGTCCCAGTCTGTAGCTACCCTCCCAACAGCGCATCGCAATCCCCTAGGCAACCTTCTTGCTGGGGCACTGCACGTGGCTTGGTTAGACCCAGACACGTTGGTCCAGGGCAATCTCTCCGCCTGGCGGACAGGACGATGGCCTTCCACCACCACCCAACTGGGAACGCCGCAGATGGAGGACGGTGCCTCAGTCCAGGTGCGGGCTGCACGGGCAGGTCCTATACACGTCTCAGCCCAGCCACGGGAGGCCGCCATGATCACAGCCCAGCCGGGGGTGGGAGGGAAAGACAGCAGCCCAGCATCTACCGGCCACACACCAGCGGGGAGGGGGCGGGGTGGGGAGCTCACCGCCTCGGGGCGCCAGTCCTCATCGTCCCCTGAGCCATCGCCCCCCGGCTTCCTCTTGGCCAGCTGGCTGGGGGCCAGGCTTCGCCTCTGCGAGGGGAGACAGAGGGTCAGGAGGGAGTTAGTGGGGGGGGGGGGGAGGATCGGCCGGGATTGCTGGGGCACTGCCCCCCTTACCATCTTCTCCTGGGGCCCAGCCCCCTAGGGCCCAGCAGGGACAGCTTGGGGGGGTGTTAGCACTGGGGGGTGGTATGGGGGAGGGGCAGATGGGGAGGGGAGCTGTATGGGGGAGGGGAGAGAGGGGCAGCTGTAGGGGGAGGGGAGGGGGAGCTGTATGGGGGCGGGGCGTTGTGGAGGAGGGGCAGATGGGGAGGGGCGGTCCGGGGGGAGATGTATGGGGGAGGGGCGGGCCCGGGGTGCGGGGGGAGTGGTGGGGGAGGGGAGCTGTATGGGGGAGGGGCCGATGGGGCGGTCCGGGGGGGATCTGTATGGGGGAGGGGACCCCGGGGCTGGCTCTGGTTCGGGCTCCGGCCGGCCCGTGTCTCCGCTCGGCGGGTGGCGGGTGGCGGGGCGATCCAGCGGTTCCCGGGCTCCTCTATCCCTCCGCCCTGGGGGCGGCCCCACTCTGCCCAGGCGTGGCCAATCGAGCGCCGACACCAGCTCTGCTCCGCCCCATCGATCTGCTCCGGGCTCCGCCCGGCCTGCCAGGGCCCCGCCACGGGGGGGAGGGGGGGAGAGTCAGCTGAGCCGGGCCATGTAGGCAGCAGGGAGAGACAGACTTGCGTGGGGACAGACAGACAGAGAGGTGGGGAACAATGGGGGGGGGAGACAGACAGACTTGGGTTTGGAACAGACAGACAGAAGGAGGAGACAGAGAGAGGTGGGGGACAGAGAGACAGGGGAGACAGACAGAGGGGTGAGGGACAGACAGAGGTAGGGGACAG
>ML685778.1:21696684-21721604 GCA_007922175.1 Pelusios castaneus
GGGGACAGACAGAGAGAGGGGAGACAGACAGAGAGAGGTGGGGGACAGACAGAGAGAGGGGAGACAGACAGAGAGAGGTGGGGGACAGACAGAGAGAGGTGGGGGACAGACAGAGAGAGGGGAGACAGACAGAGAGAGGTGGGGGACAGACAGAGAGAGGTGGGGGACAGAGATGCGGAGACAGAGAGAGGTAGGGGACAGACAGAGAGAGGTAGGGGACAGACAGAGAGAGGGGTGAGGAACAGACAGAGAGGAGGGGGACAGACAGAGGGGGGAGACAGATAGAGAGGTGGGGGACAGACAGACAGGGGAGACAGACAGACAGACGGGTGGGGAATAGACAGACTGGGACAGGTGACATGGGCCGTAGAAAAGGCGATTTATTAAAGGAACAAACCAGGCAAAGCAAACAGACAGGGCCGCTAAAATCAGCAAAGTACTCCGGGAGAAAGAGCCAACGAGAGCGTTGGAAAATCAGAGAGGAACAGAGAAAAACCCATAGAGGGAACGGCGTAAGTGAGATCAAGGGAGACCAAGTGCTACAGGAGGGGCGAGCAGTGTGGTGCGGATACTGACCTGTTCCTAGGGGTGAATCAGAGAACTAGTCCCACGTCCAGTTCAAACCAGAGCAAAGACCCCCTGGGTTTTAATGGTTGCATGATGGAGCCTGTTCCTCCAAATCCTCTAAAAACCTGTGCCTGCCTGCTGCAGGTTCACACACCCACGTGCCCTGGCCATGTGCTGGTCTTAGCTGGCCGCTCAGGGTGCAGAGCTGTGGCCTGTCTGAGAAGCAGAGCTGTTAAAGCTGCTCTCATACCCCTGTTCCAACAAGGGACTCATTGCGGTACGACAGAGGCACTCCTGGTGCCCTGACAGGGCAAACTAACCTAGAGGAAGGTTAAGGCAGTGGATGGGGGCTCTCTAATCTTTCTCCGAATGACCTGACCGTGTTACAACGTGCTGGGGTCTGACTGAAGTAAAGCCTGGTCTTTTACTGTCAGGTATACGCAGGACTTAAGCATCAATAAATGCCTGCCTCAACCTTCCTCAGGAACTACATGGCTTCTCCTACCCCAAATCCATTCGCCTTGCCTGTCTGAAAGCTGTTGATAGGGACACTCACTCCTCTGGGGCTGCAGACAGATTTATTGCACATGGACAAACACCCACACTAAGAACCCCTCTATAGAAATGACTGCTGAGGATCCTCATCCATCTAAAGAGCAACCGTAATGTGCTGTGTCATATATAATTACAAGTGGCTAATGAAGCGCCAGGGAATCTCTGTCAATATCGAGAAGCAGATGCTAGTGGGAAAATAAACGTGATGCGTCCAAGACCCCAGCCTTGAGTGCAGAACTGCTGTCTGCTTGAACTTGGGAGGAATAGTTAGATTAGGTCAGAGTTAGATAGGTCAGAGGACCTCTGGCTCCTGTCCCATTCACTGTAGCTGTGTCTCAAGCACTTGGGCAGGGTACAGCTGTCCTAGCACAGTATCCTTCCAACCTCGATGGCGCTACTAAGAATTTAGTGTCAGTGGGGCGGATAGGAGGAGCCAGGGGATTTTGATGCTTCCCCAGAATGATACCACAGTGGGACGAGGCTGGGGATGGTAGCTTTAAAATCAGAGCAGTGGACTTTCCTGCTGAATCCAGATCTCCTTCTGTAGATCTGCCCTTTCCCTGCTTCACCCCATCGATTCACTCCAGGAGTTAGAATACAGGCTTTGTCACTAAAGCAAGGAGATCTGACCTTAAATACCTCCAGGGAGGCCAACCGTGGAGCAAAGAGAGGCCTTTCAGAGCAGACTTGTGCGTTAAACACAAAAAGAGATTATTATTATTAATTTATTTGCATTCTGGGTGCTGGAGGAGACCCGGTCATAGAGCAGGACCCCATTGTGCTAGTTGCTGTACAAATATAGAACAAAAAGCCAATCCCTCTGGTACGCTTGGAAAGCCTTTCTGGTTTCTTGGATGAAAAACATACCAATAGCACTAATGCTCTGGGAGCTGACACATGACGCTTGTAAGTGGAGCTCTGGCGACTCTTCAGAAAAGCAAGAGGGTGTATTACTTGCTCCATGGATCACAGGTGGAAAATGATAATGACCAGTGAAGACTAACTAAGCATTTATCATACAGATTATCTGTACACTCACGGTTTCTGAAATATTGGGCCAAATTTTGTGCTCAACTGCTCTCAATAACCTCCCAGTAACTCCACTAATATCTCTTTAATTATTCATTTTTGGTTGTTGGGGGGGGGGGGGTTGCTTTTTTTTACAGCAGATTTTGGCTCATGTACGAATGGGTCAAAAATTGCATCCTTTTATCTACAAGGCTCCGGACAGCCTTTTTCCAGTTGCTGCCTTTTAATCTGAAGCCTTCCATTTCTTCTCGAGTTCTCCCCACTGCCACAGTGTTTTTCTCCCTGATGGTTGATCATTAGTGACACATTCCAGTTTCTCTGAATCCTGTGTTTTGATGCCATACAGTGCTCATCTGGAAGCCTCTCTACAATTCTTACAAGAACTACACTGACGTGGTAAAGTCACACAGCTCAAAACACAGTTCTCAACTGGACAGCAGAAGGGGCGCAATGTTCATAGACACACCAGAGAGGCACCAACAAGAAGGTCCTGTGTGCCTTTGAGTGACCAGATGCCGACCTTTCTGTGGGCGGGAAGTTGGGGAATATTTGTGGGTTTTTAAACCTAGGAAATTAAGTTAAAATAATATCGCTCAGGCGCCATCAAGGTTGTACAACTGATATTTTTAAATACAAAAAAGTAAGGGACCATCTTTAAAATTAATTCGGCCACCTTGCCTGTTCGTTCTCTTTTCCACTCATCTGTTTCTTCTTAAATATATGCATTAATATGTTACTGTGTTCTTAAATATATCTCACCAAATATACAGGCTGGAAGATAATGCCCAGTGATTTCCTTCACCTGGAACTTTGTGGGCCTAGAATCCAATGTTCAGCAGCTGAGAGCCTGATTCTTTGACTTTCATCTTTTATTGACTTCGAGTTCATCTTAAACATTTTTCAGTGTTTTATTTCAGAAGTGCTCAGAGACTAATGTTAGACATGGCAGTTACTGACTCAGTGACCAGAAAGTGGTCATGTGTGAAGATAATTACCTATTTTTCCTGGCTTGAATAATATTGGTAATAATTTTTCCTTTCCACAACTTGGAGGGTAATTCTGCTTTATGCTGTTTGGTTCTTCTTGGAATATACAAGTTTTGCAGTCTAGCAGGTCCAAGCAAGAGTAAGGCAAAGATCATGGAGGTAAAATGTGCTTCCTATCATTGTATAACCATTACTGGCACAGCAATACAGGGGTTCTCAGCCCCCAGGTACCCCACAATCACCCCATTCCTGTTACATGCCAGTTTTTTGTGGGACTCCGAAGGGGCACCATGGAAATTTGGGGTGTTGCAAACAACTGAGGAGGCGCAGTTCACACTTAAAGCATCACATTGGCATAGATGGTTGCTGGCAGGGCTGAATTTTTCCTCTATTTAAAAAAATACATTAATATGTTATCTCTTATAACATGTGGGGAAGCGGGCGCCAAAATCGTAATTCACCTAGGGTGCAAAAAACACTTGGGCCAGCCCTTGTTGCGGGTGAGACCAGAGCACCCTTAGAAGATGCACAGGGGCCCCAAGGGGTTTAGCATCAAATAGACTTGACAGAAATGGTTATTACCATGCGTTTATAGATGGGAACCTAAGCCACAAGGAGATTAAATGACTTGTTGAGGCCCAAACAGCAAGGACGTAGGAGGGCCAGGAACTGAAAGCAGATCTTCTGAGAATGAGATCAGTGCTTTAATTACCAATCTATCCTTCTTTAGACTAGAGAATCACCCAGCACCACAATCTGACAGATTCAGAAGCTACTGCAGATGTAATTGTTGGGTCGTGGACATTAATGATTTTTTTCAACTAGGTCCTGAGAAAAAATGTTTGAAAACCACTGGTCTATGGCATGCTATCCACTGACTCACACGTCAAACACTCAGCTGCGTTTCAAGGCTTACTTAGAACGTCTGTGGATGTTGAAAATCACAGTTAACCATACCCCGATGTTTCCAGCATAATGTCCTACTTTGAACATGCTCATAAATTTCTTTTTGGCTGCAATTTTCCGTGAGCAGAAGGTGAATATTTGGGGAGAAATCCGAGCAAACAGCATTCACCCCCTTTTGAAATACATGAAGTGAAAAGGAAGTCTGTACTGCAGAGCTGATCAATTCCCTTTTATAAAGCTCTTGGGTTTGGCTAGGTAATATTTACTAGGGATTCAATCTTGTGCAGTGTTGGGTTCCTCCTTCAGCTACCGTTGAGTTCAGTGGAAGTTGAGGGCTGTCAACATCTCTTAGGACAACTCTGAACCTTACAGGGCTAAGTCATAGAACTGCAAAGAATTGTCACATTAAGTCTTGCTTGTTACCCACTTCCCATCAATAATAATTTTTTTTCATAGATTTCCAGGCCAGAAGGGACCACTATGATCATCTAGTTTGATCCCCTGTATAATACCAGCCAGAGAACTTCTCCAAAGTAATTCCTAGAGCGTGCCTTTTAGAAAAAAAACATCCAATTTTGATTTGAAAATTGCCAGCGCTGGAGAATCTACTACTACCTTTGGTAAGTTGTTCCAGTCTTTAACTATTCTCTCCATTAAAAATGAATGCCTTAATTCCGGTCTGAATTTGTCTAACTTTAATTTCCAGCCACTGGATCACATTACACCTTTCTCTGCTAGCTTGAGGAGCCCATTATTAAATATTTGTTCCCCGTGTATAGATGCCTACAGACTGTAATGAAGTCACCTCGTCACCTGTAACCCTCTCTTTGTTAAGCTGTTTTCTTTTATGGGTGGTGGCTCATAGGAACCTCATTCAAGGATTAGGGGCCCATCGTGCTAGGTGCTGTACAGACAGTTAATGAAGACAGCCCCTGCCAGAGAATTTGTCTAGGTGTCAGACAGGATGCAACAGACAGAGGTGAGGAGAGGTTAGGAGAAAGAGGCTGCATAAACTGAGATAAAACTTATCTTTGTTCAACATCATTATTAGAGATAAAAAAATTAAAGTGTGTGTGTGTAAATCTCTATTTTCTGCAAAGATATAAAAATATGTTTCTTCTGCTGAGGCTCCAATCTTGCAATTGGATCTGTTGTGAGTTACTGGCTGCGTGTGTATGTTCCCCGTGTGTATGCCACTCCATCGCTGAATAACTTGACGTGACCACAGATCCACTGAGCAATGAAGGCACCCGGCCAAGTTTATTGCCCAAAAAAATGCACATGAGAAAGTGCCATATACGTGCTACAAATACACTTAATATTGTGTGCCCCTGACAAGGGACCTGCTCTGTGAACGGTGGGACTTTTCGTTCCCCACTTGACTGGACAAAGATGTTTCCCTTGAGACCCCCTTTTGTATATCAATACAAACAAATTACTTAGTGCTCCTCTGATGTGTACCTTAAGCTGGCAGGGTACCACCCTTTGACCTGCTATGATACCAACCATTACCTTGTACTGGATGGTCCAGTCAAAACGTGTCTATTCATCATATTAACAAGACATTTTCTATCGATTAGAGTGTCATTTGAGGAGGTCAATGTGCCATCCAGGATGTCTTGGTAACTTCCTGGAATGTACGTATACTCGGTACTTTGGGGAATGTGTGTTTATACCACTTCTGTTCTTACTGTGAGCCTTCCGGCATTCACAAAACGACTTCTGCTCACTTTGCTTTTTAACAGACTTGATCATTACTTTTGCTCAGGCCTCCTGTCTGGCCCATTATGCTAGGCCTCCGGCCTCATGTCTGGCCCATTATGATAGGTCTCAGGCCTTACAAGTGGCCTGCTGTGCAAGGCCTCTGGTTTCAGACGCTTACTTTCTACTACAGGATCCGTTCGCCCAGATCTCAGATTGCTGGATCAGGGCCTAAGTGTATCATGTCTGAGCAGGGCTCGGGTGTATTCAGGTGATGAAGTAATTACTTACATATATTTACCAGTTAATTCCTTGTAAGCCACAAGGGGAATTTTAAGTGCAATCGCATTGCCCTGGCATCATTTACCGTTGAAATACCTTTTCAGCACTGTCAGAAACAGCTCAAATGCCCTTCCCACGAAGCCACTTTGAGGATGAGACAGATCGTTAACGGGTGGAAAAAAAAGTCAACATGTTAACTAAAAAAAGAAACAACTTATTTTCACAGACTCAGCTGCCATTCAAAAAACACTCACACAGCACTCTATCTGAATATAAAACCCAGCTTTGTAGCTGCAACCGGGTATTGCTTATTCTCCTGGATAATGCAGTTATTTGTACTAGCAAAGATGGAGAAGTAATAGTTTGCTACAGCCGAGCAGCCCTGGAGTGGTATTAAGTTAAATGGCTTCCTTGTCAGACTCTTTTGATACATCAGAGTTCAAGATTTCTGTTGATTAATTTTTTATTCCTTCTATTGCCCCTTTGACCTGAGTGGTTAGCTACTGTTTGATGCCTTACTGGCTTGTTTCCATCAGGAAGCAAAATGGATGCGCCGAGTCAGGTATGTGCTTAGTGTGATCTTATTTATTTACAAAAAATGCACCTGAGTTGGATAGAGACAAATAACAGGCAAATTTCCTCACTCAGAAACCCCAGGCTTCTTGTTCCATGAAGCTCGATGCCCAAGAAGCTCTGTGCTTCCTCTGAGGGTCACCTCACAACTCCTTCTCCAGGCATTTCTGTATCCAACAATAAAGGCTACAAATTGATGCCCTAGCACCTAGCCTGTGCATTTGCAATTAAGGAAACCTTGGCGTCCCTTTGGCTAAACTCTGACCTGCCTTGTGTTCTAGTCCTTGGGCAGTAATTTCCACTCTTTGCTGCTCTCCTCGCTCCATAAAGAGACTTGATTGCTCCTTCTATTGAACCTGAAAAGAATGCTTGCCTCCCCTATTGGCTTTAGCAAGGTCTGTGATTGCCTTTGGCTCTACAGCCTTCCAGCTAGAAACCATTAGCCCCCCTCAGCATAACAATATAGTTATTGTTTGTATTATGGTAGAGGCAAGATCGTCAAGCGATCAGGACTCCATTGTGCTGTACAGACATGAAATTGAAATCTCAAGCTCTGCCTCAATGAGCTTGGCATCTGGGTTAGAGATGAGGAACAGCTCGATGAAGCAAACAGTTGGGTTTTAGTCTGTAGAGGGAAAAGCATCAGTGCAGTGGACAAGCTCTTCTGCAGTCATACCTAGCCAGCTGCTTCGTCACAGCTAGCCAAGTTCTTAGGTGCTTCCAGGGTTCCTATTATCGTAGCATCTGGATACCTCTAAATCTGTCTGGTGACTATTTCCCAGGAGTTTTTCTCATGCCTAAGGGGTGGCAGTGGAGAAAGCATGACATTGTTTGATGGAAGAGTTTACTGCGGGCAAGGAAGGCTGGGTACACTATGGTGCAAAGGGGACAGTGAATCAGTCGAGAAGCTCTATGGGGTGGGACGAAGGATCAGTCATCAATGTCCTTAAAGGTAAAAACAAGAAGCTTGTGTGTCTGAAGTGAAGAAGGGGGACCCACTGGACTGGTGCAAAGAAGAGGCAGATGATTTAATCAAAGGGACAAGCCAGGGTTGGAATGGATTTAGACCTCTATCTGGCCTGTGTGAATAAAGAGACATCTCCAGTCTCTGTGCCTGTCAAGGCCCCCACATTCAACAGCTCTAAGCTGTATTTCCGAAAGCTTCATGGGGAGAAAAACAAACAAACCCGCAATACCCTCATTAAGTTTTCAACAAGCACTTTAGTGATTGCATGGGGGCAGCCTCATGCTTCAATAACCATTACTGTCTGATTGACTTTCCCATCAAAAAGTTTTCCCTTATCTCTGACAGTCTTCCCCTCAAACACTCCTCAGCTTCCATGGGGGATGTGGGTGATCAGTGCTTCTCAGGAAAAGGCCCTGAAGCTAGCAAGACTTAAAGGTCAGAGTGCTGGCAAGAGAGAGCAATTTAGACCCAACAGCCTTGACAAGGTCCTTAGAAGCTTCTGGGCTCTTGGGGATTATTTTTCCAGTTACAGGAATAGTAAGAAAAATCATCTGGAATTGGGGGGTGGGGGTCTTTATTTTCTGCTGCTCTCTGACTTATAAAATCCAAGCCGAGTCGATGGAAACTGACTTTGTCTGTGCATGTGTGTGTGTGTAAGTAATAATCGTTGCCAGACAGGGCTTTCTCCTCCTTGAGGGTTACTGTCAGCAATCATTATTGTCTGATGCCTGTTCTGCAGAAAAGCCAGGACAAGAGGGAGCAATCAGAGCATGCCTGATTGGCTGCCTTCCTTTCCACCCCATCCATCAGATGAGATGCCCCCGGCATGGAGTGCTGATCAGCAATGGACTGGACTGGCATTAAACTGCTCCCTTGTAACAGCTCATGGCCGGACAGCCCCTTTCTGGCCACTTAGGTCGCGCTTCTGCCAGAGGCGGCCTTTGGCTATTGGGGGCCCCCTACAGGCCCATGTGGCCCCCTGCTGCCAGCCTCAGCTGCCCGCTACCAGCTCCGGCCCTGCCCCGCAGCCCCAGCTCCTCACTGCCAGCCTCGGACCCAGGGGCCAGCTCCTCCTGCTGCCAACCAAGGCAGACACAGCTTTTGGGGCATGCAAGGGGGTCCCTTGCAGCTCAGGGCCCTACGCATGCACCAGCTTCGCCTACCCTAAAAGCCGCCTCTGCTCCCCATGCATTCAGGACTTCACAAATGACTCACCACCCGTCTGTAACTGCTGTCACCCGTGCTTTTTATTTACAGGGGTTAGACATCAAACCCAGCAGTTCCCACACAGACCACCAGCCTCTGGGCTTGTTCAGGACCCTCAGAGTCATTCTTGGTGGTTAAAGTATCATTTGATGGGCCTCAGAATCTTCCTAATTTCTGGGCCCCCTTCCCATAGGAATGAAATTTGAGACCCAGGAGTAGCATTCCCCGGCGTTCCCCCTTACTTTAACCACTGGTTGTTTTACTTCCCCTGGCTGATGCAAGCAGACTGCCCACCTGCGCTGACTGCCTCAACCGCACCTCCCATCCCTGGTTTCCTGCCCAGGCCTAGGGACCCTCCTGAGCCAGGTCCCCAGCTGCTCCCTGTTGCCTCATTAGGGTTAGGCCACGAGTCAGCTCTAATCACCCTGCACCTGTTCTAGGCTTCAGAGCCAGGGCTCACAGAGCAACTCTGCAGGGTTTATCCCCACTGCTAACCTGGAGAGGTAGCTACCTGTGTTTTTCTCTTTGTCCCTACACGAGCGGCTGAGACAGGGAACCCAGTTTCATTATGATTCCACTTCTTAGTGTTGGTGGGACCTTAAACTGCATTTGGTACCTGGGAGCGGCCCAAGGCCTGAGTAGCAGGGGAGAATTTACAGAGTACCCGGCAGAGTTTATTAAAGCCCCAGGACTGGACTAACGGGGAGCAGTAGTCAAGAAGAAGGTGCCTTGGTGAAGCGATGCTATGGCATGATAGCTCAGAAGCGAGGTGCGGGACTGGCACGGCCCCTGCCCCATTGTTTCCTGGCTCCAGCCAGGGCTCTGAGTCCCTCACAACATGCTGGCACCATCCTGTGAGTCTCTGGCCCTTCTCTTGGACTTTGAAGACGTTCAAAAGCTTTCAAACTCTGAGGTTGAAGCTAGCCGCACTGCCTGGAGAGATGTACCACCACCGCCTCTTATTGTTTTGGTGCAATTGTCTATATTTGGAGAAAAACATTCCCAGGCAAATTGGAGAGGTGGCTAAGTAGCTCCAGTGGACAACAAGCAGGAGCTTAATTCTCTGTGTCCAAGGGCTAAGCTGCAGATTATGATGCAGACATGCTGGTAGGGTTGACAGGGGTAGAGGTTTAATTAAGCAACATGATAACTTCTTGCATTAAGGAACCCTGCTGGGAAAACAAGGACAAGACTACAAACAGAATCCAGGAGCAGTGAGAGAAAGACGGAAACGCCACCTTTCCTGGAAGAACCTGCCTTCCGGGCACTGGGGAAGGTGACGCTTGTTACAAAGGTTTGTGTGATGCATCAGCATCAGAGGGCTGGTTTCTCCCATAGGGTCTGGGGCAGAGTCAGGGCTGCTTCCTCCTGCAACCCTCCCCGCTGCCTGGGCAAGCCGGGAGCACTATGCCCGGCCCCTGGGCGGCCCTCTCCACCCCCAGGGTGGAGCAGGCAGGCCCAGGGCAGAGCACGTGGGGGGAGCCTGGCCTCTGGGCCGGCCTGCCCCACACAGCCACATGTGGCCAGCTGTCCGCCAGCAGCCTCAGCCTCCTGGGCCGGGGCCGAGGCTGGAGCCGGTTTCCTCCCCCGGCGGCCTCTGAGGCCAGGGCCGGCTCCCCGTGCCTGCGGCCTCGGCGTCCCGGCCCCCTCACCGGCAGCCTCGGCCTCTGGGTCCAGCTCCCTGGGGGGCAGAGCGGGCCAGTGGGCCTGCCACGCTCCCCTGCAGCATGGGGGGGGGGCCCGCATAGGCCAATTGGCCCAGGGCCCCGCTCCCCCCAAGGGACGGCCCCGTATGTAACCTTCATAGTATGTAACCTACCACTGAAACAAATCTCTGTACCAGGTGACTGAAAAGTAATTAATGTAACACAGATGTTTTAGAAAGGGTTCAAGAGGCAATTGTAGCAAATACAGGCCAGTGAGAGAAGAACAGAATTATCAGTCACCTCAATAAACATACCTAGTTGAGCTGGGAGTGTCAACAGGGCTGTGGAAAGGGAAATCAAGTGCCCACGGTCCATTTGAATTCTTCGAGAATGTCAGCAAATATAGATGAGGGTGATCCAGCTGATAATTTACCTGTATTTTCACAAAGCCTTTGACAAGGTCCCTTAATAAGGGTTCTGAAGGCAGCTAAGCGGTCATAGGATAAGACAGAAGGTCCCCTCATGGATCAGTAGCTGCTTAAAAGAGAGGAAACAAAGAATAGGAATAAATGGTCAATTTTCATAGTGGAGGGAAATGAGGATTCTGCCAAGGATCTGTTTAGGGACCTGTGCTGTTCAACCTGTTTATGAATGGTCTGGAGAAGGGAGTGAACAGTGCAATGAAAAGTTTGTAGATGATAAATTATTAGTTCAGAGTTGACCATGAAGAGTTAAAGTGGGATTTCAGAAACCTAGGTCGTGAGGCAACAAAATGACAGGTGAAATTCACATCAGAAAAAAAAGAAAAATCCCAACCACACCTACAAAATGATGGGTTCTAAATTTGTTTCTACCATTCAAAGAAAGATGTTGGCGTCCCCTCTAAAAACTTCTCCATGTGCAGCCTCTGTGAAAAAGGCTAACAGAACACTAAGTGTGGGATAGAAAATAACACAGAAAATATCACAATGTCACTGTATAAATCCCGGGGGAGCCCTGGGGGGGACGACCTACACCTTGAATATTGTGTCCATTTCTGATCACCCCATCTCAGAAAAGTTAAAGGGGAACTGGAAATTTTATTTCAATTATCTTGGGATAATTCAGGATTTGTGAATCTCTTAAGACATGAAAAATTTTCAGATTCCCCACTCCAAGACTTGTGCCTAGCAAGCACGTAGTGAAGATATCCCCCTGTTCCAGCACCGAATCAAAGTGGCTTTGGCCTCAGAGACCCTAAATCTGAATGTAAATATAAATACTGGCTCCTTTGGCTGATGACAGAAGACAGGAAAAACATGACTTTGTGAGGAACCATTAGCACAGAGTAATTTAGCCCTCACCTCCAGTTCAGGTAGCCCTAATTAAGTGGACTGCAGACACTCTGAATTATGTTAAAGAGACAAATTGATTAAGTACATGACAATCTATAAATGCTACAATGTAGGAAAAACAACTTGCCTGTAAATAACCATCTGTCACAATGATCCATGATTGTAAACGTTACGGGAGGAGGTGGACATGAAAGGTTTCTGATGCTTTGAGATGGTCATTGTGGATAGTTCAGATTTATGAAGCACAGAGAATATCTTACATCTCCCCAGCAACTCACCCTTAATTTTTTATTGTTAGTGAAACAAGCAAGGTATCAGATGGCTGGACAATCAGAAGTCAACAGAGGAAGTTAAGGAAGTATGGGTTGGACTAGTGGACCGTAAGGTGGATCGAAAACTGGTTAGATCAACGGGCTCAGCGGGTAGGAATCAATGGCTTGATGTCTGGTTGGCAACCGGTAATGAGTGGAGTGCCCCAGGGGTCTGTCCTGGGGCCGGTTCTATTCAACATCTTCATTAATGATCTTGATGATGGAATAGACTGCGTGCTTAGTAAGTTTGCGGATGACACCAAGTTGGGGGGAATGGTAGATACTCTGGAGGGCAGGGACAGGATCCAGGGAGACTTGGACAAATTGGAACACTGGGCCGAAAGAAACCTCATGAGGTTCAACAAAGACAAGTGCAAAGTCCTGCACTTAGGATGGAAAAATCCCATGCACTGCTACAGGCTGGGGACCGATCGGCTAAGTAGCAGCGCTGTAGAAAAGGACCTGGGGGTTATGGTGGACGGGAAGATGAATATGAGCCAACAGTGTGCCCTTGTTGTGAAAAAGGCCAATGGCATATTAGGCTGCATCAGTAGGAGTATTGCCAGCAGATCGAGGGATGTGATAATTCCCCTCTATTCAACACTGGTCAGGCTGCATCTGGAATACTGTGTCGAGTTTTGGGCTCCCCACTACAGAAAGGATGTGGACAAATTAGAAAGAGTCCAGTGGAGGGTGACAAAAATGATTAGGGGGCTGGGGCACATGACTTATGAGAAGAGACTGAAGGAACTTGGCTTGTATAGTCTACAGAAGAGAAGACTGAGGGGGGATTTGATAGCAACCTTCAACTACTTGAAGGGGTGCTCCAAAGAGGAGGGAGCTAGGCTGTTCTCGAGGGTAACAGAGGACAGAACAAGGAGCAATGGTTTCAAATTACAGCTGGGGAGGTCAAGGTTGGATATTAGGAAAAACTTTCTCACTAGGAGGGTGGTGAAGCATTGGAATGGGCTATCTAGGGAGGTGGTAGAATCTCCATCTTTGGAGATTTTTAAGGCTCGGTTAGACAAAACCCTGGCTGGGGTGATTTAGTGGGAGTGGTCCTGCTTTTTAGCAGGGGGTTGGACTAGATGACCTTGTGAGGTCCCTTCCAACCCTATTATTCTATGATTCTATGACCCTTAGGTCAGGGGCGTCAAACTCATTTTGCTATGGCAGGCCAGATTTGACCTAAATGTACGTCAAGTGGGCCGCACACACCATAAAACGAAATACTTCGGCACTATCGCAGCATCTCAGAGTGCTGTGTATGGAAAGCAGCACCTCTCTCTCTGTTAGGAAGAGCGTGTAGTCTCACAGAGCGCAGTCTCGCATCCCCAGCGTGCCATGATGTGACGAGACTTGACACCCTTATGGCATTGCAGAGCACTGGGTTGGCGAGATCTCTCTCTCTGTTAGGGAGAGAGTTTGATCCCACAGAGCGCAGTCATGGGCCAGATGAAAGAGGTTTGTGAGCTGCATTCAGCCTGTGGGCCACATGTTTGACACCCCTGCCATAGCTCTTTAGAAAGCAAATCATTGCTTTGGGCGCAGGGTTAGAAATGATCATCGCTGCGGCAACATTTTGATCTTGGATTATTATTTTTATTTATTAGTTCCTAGAGCTCCCAGCTTAGCTGGCTGGGTGGGTAGGTGGAATTTTGCCAGAACACCCTGCCACAAAAGAAAAGAAGAGGTGTTTCCCTGGGCTTGCCCCAGGAAATCCTAAGCAGACAGGCAGAGGCACCATCACGCCAGGTCTTTGCAGCAGTTTGGACCTAGATCCAATCTTTTCAGCTCTTATGTAGAGCGCTTGCTTGTCTACAGGAGAGCAGTCAGGGCCTGTAAATCAGTCATCACATGAGAGAAAAATGCACAAATGTAGCTGTTTGTCCAAGCCTTCAATCCGTGAATGAGATTTATGAGTGTGCACGTCGGTGGTGGTGCGCAGCCCTACCCGAGCAGTGCTAAACATCAAGAGTCCATCATGCCTGAAGCGGACTGGGACTTGAGAAGGGATCCTGCCGCTGAAGGGTCTTTGACTAGGATTCAAGAAAATTCAGGGTAAAGAAGAAAAATACAAAATTTTGCCCCAATGATTCTTCAAGTTCATGAAAAGCCGTTTGTGGCTGGAGCTAGGCTAAAGAGCATGACAGTAAAGGCTGGCTTCTAACTGGTGCTCCCAAAGCTTGCACAGATGCTATAATGTATGCAAAATGCTCTATTTGCATATATAACAGGCTTTTGTGCATGCAATTTGGCTAATAGTGTGCACGATAGGTGAGTGTGCAAATGCTGCACAGGCAGCATGCGTACCAGACTTTGCAAGGGAAGCCCACAACATTAGCAACATTTATTCCAACCCCACTACCCAAAATGCACTTTCTGTTTTGCCTGGCTTGACAGTCCCGTTTTCAAGGAGCGGTGGCCCTAAAGATGGAGACTGTGTGACGTGGAAGCTAATTCGCAAGGCAGGCACATTTGATGCATAGAAAAATCCAGCTTGCCCTTTGCCTTAACCAAGACTAGTTTGATCTCATCAAACGCACAGGGATGCTTTAAGTAAAGAGATCAGTGGGGAGCTAATCATAAAGCAGAGCTTGCTTTCCAAGGTGGGGCAGTAATTAAAAGCAGTACCTTTCTGGAGCTTTTAATAAAAGGCGTCCAATTACTCATGTTGTGCTCACTAAGGTGAGTAGCTCCTTAGCAAACCTAGTGCTCCATAAGCGGTGGCTAGATGTGCATTATTTGGCACCAGACGCACCAATTGCTGTTTTAATTCTCTCCAGTAGTCGGCAGTGACTGCCCTCCCCACCGTCCGCACCCATCCTTTCTTAAACCTCCAGTGATTGCATTAATCAGGCTGTTTCAAAGTAGGCCAAGCTGAATGTGTTTGAGCCAAGGCTGACAAAAATGAGGCGAGAAGTGCAAGGAGATTATAAAGAAATCGCACTTCATTTGGTAATGTCTCTGAAGATTTGTTTGACTAGCGTGAAAGACGAGGAGAATGCTCCTGTCCAAAGATTAAAGATTCTGACTCACATCTCAGGGGCCTGACGATTGCTTATTCAGGAGAGCTGTCTGCGAAGATGAGACTTTGGTACCGTTTTCCAGGGCCATTTAAACTTTGAAAAATTGAGACTTCGTTAGTTTAACCCAATGAAGAGAACCACGACTGCAGTATCCACTACAAATCCCTGCTAAGGAGCTCTGAGTTTTCATACCTAGAATTTTACGTCTTGCCAATCCTGCTGCAGATCTGTGCTCGGGAGCGATCGTTGGGTTCCACGTTTCCGACAAAAGTAGATTAATATTACACGCTAGACACAAACAGAGCTAATTAACCAGCTGTGTTTCACTACAGGCTACGAGTGCCAGCCTGTCTGCCGTATTAGGTTGACTTCCCCATTTCCCATCCTGTTGCCCTGGGAATCAAAACCCAGAGTCCACTGGCTAATAAGCAAAGAAGTATTCGCTTCCCCTTTAGTGTCTGGCATTCAGATAATGCACCCAATTGCCAACTCCACATGTTCAATAGTCATGAGTTGGGCACCCTCCAAAAAAAAAAGTGAGTGGCTGAAAAAAAAACATGAGATTTAAAAGAACCCTAATGGGGCACTTTGTATTTATGACACTGGAGACGTCAGAGGGTCACATTTTCAAGCTTCTTCTCCACATCCAGGAGGGCTAGAAACTTAGGAAGTTGATAGAAAGGGCAGCTTGAGAATCAGGGGAGCCACAAATGGCTCCCGTGAAGCCCCCAGCACCAAGCAGGCAGCTCTCCGAGCAGGAGACAATCTCACTGGCTGCTTTGTTCTCTTGGAAAGTTGTAGTCTGCTTCTCAACGGGGTGCTGGTCCCAGTCTTACTGACGATGGGTAAGGCCGGTCTGGGATCTCTGACCAGAAGACTACATACTTGATCTCAGTGTCCTGGTAATTGCTCACATCGCTCATCTATCGTCATGGGAAGAGTAGGTTGTGGGTTTGCCAGCTCTCTCCCCGATGCCCTGGATGCTATTTCTTTTGTGGAGCAGGTCTGAAATTGATTTAGAAACAGAAGCAAGAGCCTGACTCAATTTTCCCCTTGGAGATGTTCATCCAATTGCATTAGTTGCTTTCGACCAGGTTAGCCAAGTTTCTCTCTCGTGATTTTTCCTCGCCCCCTCGAGTCACTGAGGCGGGTTAAAAGCAACACCTATTTTCCCTGGGTCAGTCTTATGGAGTGAGGAAATGAATGATAACATGTTACAGCAGAACCAATGTCCATCACAAGCCATCCTTTCCATGTCCGACAACGCCCACCATCATCAGACCTCCGTTCTATGTGTAGAGACTAAAACAAAATCATTTGGGTTGTTTACTTGCCTTCCAGTTCATGAGCCCCGGCATTCACATTTTCAAGCTTTTCTTTGCAGCTAGAAGACCTATCCACCTACCTTTTAAAACTGAAAGCTGAGATTTGCATTTAATCACCTGACTCCAGGAGCTGAGCCTTTAAGAAAACCTCCCAAGATGGAAAAGCTCAGGAGTAAATTGTGAGAGCTTGCAAACCTGCCTAGACTGGACTCATTATCTCATAGCTGAAAATAAAACAACGGGTAACAAACATTCCTCTAGTTTCATAGCATTCACAGAGGGAAGGATCTGAAAGAGCTTTGTGAATGTTATTGAATGTATTATCTGGGAATGATCTCACTTGCCTCTGAAATGCAGCTCCCTCTAGGTTGTCACACGGCAGCTGTTTAACGGGCACAACGGTTTAAGAGAGGAAACGAAGGAAAATAAGAGGAGTTGGTATGTGTTTTGAAAAGGTCTACTCAAGTCCATGGATAAGAGGAGGGGTTCAATAGGAAAGTCTTTGCTGCTGCAAAAATCACTGGCTGAAAAGCAGTGACCTATGATAGGCAGCTCAGATTAGACGCTGATCAGTGATCCCTTCTGCCTTTAAGTCGAGCAAGGAGAGTTCTGCCTCCAACTTGCATTTGACCGAGATCACACGCTAGGACTGAAAAATGCTCTCGCTGCCAGCAGGACTGGAACAGGGCAGTGTGCCCCTTTAAGAATGAGGAGGAACTAGATACCTCCTGAGGGCCCTTCCAACCCTCATCTTCCGTGATTCTAGGATTCTGTGCGCTGCTGTGTGTCTGAAAATTTAGGCATCTAAAGTCATCTCAGCTGGATGTCTTCTATGAAAAATCCTCTCCGGCTGATTAAATATTTCCTGGGCCTTTCAAGTACAGACCTCAGCTTTTGAGAACTCTGTCTCACCACCTGTAAAACCCTGAGCTACAGATCAGTGGGGCTAGGGAGTGCTCCCATTGATTAGCTGGGCTCTGATTAACATGTGGAAGTTCACACTTTGTTCTGTCATGTACTTCCAGCGGCACTAGTAAAATTTGCTTTCAACAAACTGCACCAGGTGATTGCACAAGGATTGTGCCTGGTCTGCATGAGTGATTTTTGCCTACTTGTCAATAGCAGCCCGTCCTTTGCGCTTACATTTAAGTGACGCTGTTTCCTACATTCCTGCTTATACTTCGCAAATAAACAAAACCACGTCTTTTTATTTTTCCGAAGGGATTCGCTGTGCCAGTAGCAATACACGCCTGTTTAAAAGGGAGTTACCATGCAGAAGATACCCTACAAGGATTTTGAAACATCCAGCGACAGATGCTCATTCCAGATTTTACCCTGAGTTTTGGTGTCTCCTAGGACAGGACTTGCTGTGACGCCGATTAAAATCAAAGTCGAAACTTGCTGATTTAAAGCGTGCAGGATGAGACCCTGTGTCAGGACTGTACCACTCCCCATGTACTGCAGGCAAGACCTGGTTACTTCGGGGGAAGTCCACCAGCATGCGCCCACTGTGGATACGACCTATAATCCATCAAGCTCCAGTCCTGCCTGGCACTGAGTCTCAGCACCTTTTGCTCGGGATCTCCCCAGCCATCTGGGACACATCAGCATCCCCATCCCAAAATGCAGCACTACAACCAGCAAGAAGGGCTTACCTCCCCCTGACATCAGTGAAAGTCCTAATTTCCAGTCACGGCAGTAGGCAAATTGGGAATGATCCATGCCTCCTCCCACCCATGATTCACTTTTACTGCGGTTATTATGGGGTGCTAGGTGGCCGGAGCACTTTACAGAACAAGAGTCTAGGACGGGTTTCGTAAAGGTTTTTCGGTGCTGCTGTGTGGAAGGCCTAAGCGCCAGGGCAGGTCGTCCTGGACAGAAGAAGCATGTTCTTAATTTGGATTAAAACAGCAGTGAAGACACAGCCACTCTGTGTAGCAGTTCACGTCCTATAGGCTTAAACTCAAACTACTGTGTCTTCATGGCTATTTTTTTTCTCAGGACATTACGTTGCACCAAACTAATGTCGCTTTACTCTGGAACTGAAGCACCTACAGAGGGGATTTCTGCATTTTAATCTCACGCCGGGAGTTGACTCGCCTTTACTTTTCTGATCACATCCATACAGATATCTAGCCTTAATAACTTGGGAACTGAACTCGCATCTGCCAACCCCAGCTCCTAAGTTTTCACCTCAAGGCCATCTTCCTTTCTGTAGCTCGTCAGTGGATCAATAAAGACTCCAGTCTCTGGAGCTGTTAGTTCAACACTATTAGCCATCACTAAGTAGATGATAATAAGTGGGTTCAAAGTGTGGGTCGTGTTCGAATCCCCAGGGCTGCTGGAGAGACACATTTACTCATTAAAGGCCAGGCTGGCAGATCTTCAGCTGGCATAAAGTGCCAGGGCCCTGCTCTGCTCTGGTTTGCACCCACTCACGACCTGACCCCACCGCATAGCCCGATCCAAAAAGCACTGAGCAACCACAACTCTGAAATCAGTGCGCAGTCAGACTGTTGTTTGCCGTCTGTAAAAACCTAACAAAGAGAGAGAGGAAGATGCTGAGCCAGACCCAAAAGATGTCACAGATTTACTTTCTTGCCGGTGTTACACGTCAAGAGCCCATCAGAGTTCTGGTGTCTTAGGAACCTGAGATTGCAATGAAAAAGAAGAACCTAGGAAAGGGGATGGAATCGCACTAGAAAACAGAGGCCCACGGCTGTTGGAAGAAGGGTAGCAATTTCTCTGATGCTGGGAGGAGGGGGGGGATGCAGTAAATTCATTTCACGTCTACCTCATTTTGCACCCCCCCACACACATAAAATGATCGCCACCTCCAGAGCCCACACTCTTGCTAATTGGAGCAATCTTGCTAAGGGCTCTCTAATGTAGGTTTAATTAAATGCCTTTTGAATGCCTGCGAGCACGGGGAGAGACTGGATGAAATTTGCATTCTGAGGGGGGAGCCCTAAAGCCAGGATGCTCATCTTTATGGGTGAATAATGTTAATAGGGAGTGCCATCGAATCAGGAAGCAACCCCTTTTAAATAGTCATCTTGAGTGACTGTAATTTGTATTACCAGGGCAACTGGAGGCCTGAAATGACAGTCAGGGCTCCCTTGTGCCTGGGGCTGGGCAAACATTTAGCTGCCTCAAGGGACTTCCATCCTCAAGTGAGAAAGGAAGGAGCACAGATGGGAACCACGCTTGCCCAAACTCACACAGGAAGTTTGGACCAGGCAGGGAATTGAAATCAGAGCTGTTGTGTTAAATATAAGCCCACCATTCCTCTTTCCACAGAGCTCGTGTTCTAAAAAGCTTGTTTCTTTAGTCATACAATTCATTAAGACTGCCCTTTTTGCAATCTAACTGCTTGTGGCTGGGATTGAGTGAGTTTTCGGGGGACAGCTGTGGGGTCTCTTTCCCCTCTGAATGGACCAGCCGACTCTCATTTGCAGCCTCATCTCATGGATTGAGGAAGCATTAGGAGGAAGTGGCGTGGTGCCCTCCCAAAATCTCCCTCTTCAATGCAGGCCTGAAGGAGGGAGAAAACACTCATTACAGAGCTCCAAAGAAAAGAGGTCGGAGCTAGCATACGCTTCTTTGACCCAGGTCCCACTGTGTGCCGTTGCGTCCCACTAGCACAATGCATCTCAGACTGATTTGCTCCATACACCATGGCTGTTTCTGGTAAAGATCCAGTGGACCCTTGCGTGCTTTTCATCGGATCCATGTGGCAAATGGATTTTTCAGTTTGCTGGCGATTCCGAAAAATTGTAGAAACCCATTGTTTTGGGTCGAACTGAGAACGGCAGCTTCAGAATTGCTGGTGAATGGGAAAGTAAAAAGAAAAAACTGTTTCAGATGAAAAAAGGGATTGTGTTGACAAAATTGGACGATTCAGGTTGACTTTGGCTCCGTTTCTTACTGTTTTTTAAAAACAAAATTGAAAGGAATTTTGAAACAAAAAAAAATCATTTTGGAGTGAAAAAGTGAAATGTTTGCTTCGGGGGGAGGGAGTTTTTTTGGTTTGTTGTTTTGACTGAAAGGGTTCAGTAAGGCTGACATAAATTCAGTGTTGCCAAACTTGCGTTTTTCACGGAAATGAAGTTTTGGCAGAAAACTTGCATCCAGCTCTGTTTATTACACATGTGGCGTATTATTTATTAAATGACAATTGCTCAGATGTTTTCTGGCTGAAACTTTTGGTAGATAACAAGCAGGGTTAGGACGAAAAGGGCCATTCTTCTGGCAGGTAAATGCTCCCCCTCTACTTCCAGATGTCAAGGATCTACAGCTATTTGAAAGGTGTAAACACAGAGGTGGAAAGAGAACTGTTTATGGCTGTCTCCAGGGATAGAATTGGAGTAATAAGCAAAGATAATCATGGCTGAATATCCTGAAATTTTTTTGCAAGAGAGGGGTGTATGAATGCAAAGGACTAGAACAAGACCTTCGTACCTGATGGCCTTGAGTTGAGATAGTGGGGCTGACGGGGTGGTGTCCCAGGAGATCTCAGCCATTAGCAATAGCCAGATCCCGTACTCTTTCTAACCCCTGGATGGCAACATTAAAGGCTTTCTTAAAAATTCTTAGCAAGCTTTTCCCTCTATTTATTTTGGAGGCACAGCTCAGAGTGTAAAACATGTACCATCTCAACTGAGTTGTTCAGAATCTGCAGCCGACATAGTGTTGCTAGATTTCATTATTTTCTTACAAGTCTTGCGATAGATGGCAAAAAGTCTCAGCTCCTGACTTGTGATTTTTGAGTGCTAGGGTTTGCTGATTCTACGGGACATTCCTCCATGAGGTCCATAGGCTGTGTGCTGGCTATCTGCGTTAGGAGAATTCCACCCTATTAGGGGAAAGAAAGAATCTCCCACGGTTATGAAATCCCAGTGCTTGGCGTGCTTGAAACTAGAGTGAACAAAGTTAATCCTTGAGTGTCCAGGAGAATTCTGTTCCACGGAGGTTCTTCTGCATCCATTCCCACTGGGATTGGAGAACCTACTGGGAGAATGGACGTGAACTTCTAACTAAACCTTTTCCCCCTTCTAATTTCCATGTTTAGCATCTTCCTTCATCATCCATTCATTCTCATGAAAGGGTCCTCTTAAGCCCCTTGGATCATGCAGAGGCTCCAAACAAATCCTTCTTTATTGCTGTGGAGCGGTGTTATTTTTTTGCGCAGCTGAGTTTAATAAAGGAACGATTTTAACCAACAAACTGAACAAGCCCATTTTGGCGCAGGGAATTCTTTGGCAATGAAGCCAATATTAAAACAATTGCAGCTTCAATATAAAGGACGTTTCTGGGACACTCTGTAAGCAGATGCTGTGGCTTATTCAGTATCATGTTAAAATCCTGGATCAAATTAGATCTGGGAGAACTTTCATTTCTGCAGTGGAAAGCAAGCAAGCAGAGGGGGGTATTCGAGATTCATCAATCTATGGCACGCAAGGCCCAGAGAAATCTGTCTTAATTCTCCCTGTTTCCATGGGCCTTCTGATGTGCTGGCTATCAGTCCTGCACCTCTGATCCCTAGCTGTCACCTCTGACACCTCCTGGACTTATTGGGAACACCTCTTCTCAGGAGCAAGCCATCACCTGAATGCAGGTAGAATCACGTTCAGACTGGGCCGTGGGCCATGTCCCCTGCACAAACCTGGATCCCCTGGCAGGTGACCAGTAGCGAATACAATCCCCAAACAGCCTCCTGACAGCAAAGTATTCTTTATTTAGAACAAAAACATTTCAGAGGAAACAGACCGGTTGGCCTGAGCAGTTGATCAAAGTAGGGGGCCCGGTGGGTTGTTTTCCTGGGCAAGAGCAACTGAGCCAGGTATGTTTGAAGCAGTGCTGTTTATTTACGGGGAACGCACATAGTTCTGTCTCCGTGACCAGCAGGAATCTAAACAACAGGAGGTCACGTCCTTACTCACAGTCCCAGCCCCCTTTCAGCCAGCACTCTGCCTAAAATCTCTCTTTCTAGGCTTTAATGAGGGCTGACACTCTCAGGGCTTGTTCAAGCCATATCTGCTCTTCCTTCTCCAGCTGTCTCTGGGGTTTGTTTTTCTCCTGCTTCTCTCTCTCTCACACACACCCCTGCTAAAACAATTCCCAGCCGAACCCCTCTGCCCACAGGTGCTTTGAGCGGTAGCTGCTCTTGAGTCAGAGTTCTGGGTTCACAAAAGAACTCAATGGTTTCGTTCAATTAACGTCAATGACAGGCAGTGGTTACAACCCCCCCCCCCCCCCGCACCAAGGATGTTTTGCCCACAGCACTGTCTTAAAGGCACTAAAGTAGCCTATACACCTACCTGCATCACTCATCTTCCATGTGGGGACCCTATGCAGTTTTTTGCAGATCCTCCCTCTATGTCTCTGTCCAAGCTCACAGACAGCCCCCGGCAACTCACCCCCTTTTTGTCCTCAGAAGGCTTTTTAACTGTTTAGTGCTCTTTTGATCACTAACTTCCCACGTGGTGAACAGCTGGGCCACTTCAGCCAGGAGCCTGGACACATGGGGTTGTCTTGTAACCGCCCCCCCAGTGGTTGCTTATCTGGGACCACTGTGTCACCTTCCTGCTTTTTCCCCTCCCAGCTCCCTCTTAAGCAAGACTGATGCATTCATACAGGAAGGTCGTATAAACCCCGTGTATAATACCTCCCCCCCGCTGACCGGCTCACGTACCGTGTTACATCTCAGCACTTGAAACACGTCACTTCCACGTCTGGCACACTGGTCATGACAAAGAGAGCCAATGGAGTTGGCCTGAGGGTAGAATCAGCTCCCAGCAGACCAGCTGCGTAGCCACAGTCGAGTTTTTCCTAGGCATCCCAGCAGAGGACCGTTTGAAGAAGGAGGACGGGGCTGTGTGGATATTTATGGAAAACATTACCCAACCAGGCTTCCCGATAGCAATGTTCTCACTAGAGATGTCACTTCTTGTCACGCCCAGGCGGAGCGCTCTCCGTTGCTGTGTAGACATACCCTCAGGCTGTCGTCCAGTGCTGGTCAGCAATCTGATCGTGAATCACTTGATATCTGGGTTTGTTCAAGCCCCAGCTTCCGTAGTCGGGAGATTATGTGAGAGCCTCGGCTTCCTTTTGTTTTTCCTTTAAAACAGAGATGTCTGGACTTCACTGTTCATTCTGTCTGATGCAGGTGGCCACGGCTGCTGTGGGAAGACAGGATCGTGAGCTAAATGGACCATTGCTCTTACCCACTCTGGCTGGACTTAAGTTCTCATTGTTGTAGAGAAAAGCCTGAAAGTCAGACAAAAGAACTAAAGGGAACCTCGAATATATTTTTAAAACCCATGAGTTTTTGCGAACACCTGGGGTTGATCATGCTGGGTGCACAGAGAGCAGACGAGACCTCCGCAGTTTGAGGACACAGCTTGACAAACACGGCGTCATCTGAGATCTGGGGAGATCAAAATCTGCCACCACCACCCTCCCCAATCCTGGGCTTCACCAGTTAACTAATGAAGAATGTTTTATCCCCCAAAACAAGAAGAAAGCTCTGTCCTTTGCCTATTGAGTCTCCTAGTGGCCTAAGAAATCACTTGGCTTATATTCGTTAAAAGTGCAGGCTCTAAAGTGGGGAAAAAAACATAACTGGCTGAAATTTTTATTGTCCTAGCAAATGATCAATGAACTATTCACAGAGCTTTAGCCTTTTTCTTCGCCAGAAATGATCGCAGAGCACCTACTACATTGCTCTGACCTTCTCTCTGTCTGGTTGGCTGATTTTCAGGTACAGCCGAAACCAACTCAATTACCTGGTTAAAAACCTGTCAGCTGCTGGTGAGAAATGGATCTATATGGAGCTATAAAACTCCAGAGTTTTATAGATCCCAGGGGTAATTGAACTGAAAAAGTTCTTTGGTTTAGAGTCCTCTGAGAGTCAGAACATACTGTAAATAACAGGATGCACTTTGTTGCAGTTGGTAGGGACTGGATGAAAATTAATGAGGCCAAAAATTAACGGCTCCCAGCAGGGAAGGAACTGCAGCCCTTAGGACAATAATTTTTAGAGCTGCCCATCCTATTTATGTAGACTCCCTTAAGGTAGCATGTGGAGACCCTCATGGTCTTTAACCCCACCATATCCTAGTAAAGTGGGGCAGGGCTAATGTCCCCATTGGAAAGAGGGGAAACTGAGGCACAGGGAGGGGAAGTGACTCAATCGAGGTCACACAGGAAGGCTGTCCCTTTGAAACAGCAGCTCCTCCTTCCTCCTCCTGACCTGCTGTCCGTAACACTAAAAATAAGACATCCTCCCCCTCCTCCTTGTTTCCCATCAATCACTGTACCTCACCGTATCTTCCCACCAGTTTGATGGATTTCTATAGCCTAGCCACCAGTGTACAGAGCTTCTCTGGAGCTGCTGCCTGACCTCCCTGAGATCCCTTTCTTCTGAAAACCAATAGCCCCTCTGATGAGACCCCTGATTTGCTAGATACTCCCCAAGTCCAAACAGGCCTGGACTTTGAGG
>ML685778.1:21722004-21801379 GCA_007922175.1 Pelusios castaneus
ATGGGGAGAATCAGATGAGCCCGGGGGCTATTTTTTAAATTGCTTTGGCTACATGGGAAATTTAATGCTCAGAACGTCAAGTCTTGTTTCATTTTAGCATTCGTGCTCCAGAAGGATAGATTATTCAGTACGTCTTCTATGCACCGGGAGAGCATGAAATCACTTTCAAATTGAGCTATGTGCCCTTTCATTTGCTACCTTTGTGGAGAAAAGCTCCTTCTGCAGATGCCGTTGGCTCCTCAGTGGAATATGCAGCACAAATGGCGTCAGGGGGTCTGATCCTGAGGGATGCATCCCACTGGCTGTAACTGGGGCCACCTGTCAGCTCACTGGTGGCCTTGAGAAGCGGGCAGGGTCAGGGCCCTGAGCCCCAGAGATAAGCTCAGGGCCACTCATATTCCATTTTCTTCTGTTAGGCTCAGACAAGATGCATTTGATTTGAGATTAGGAAAGTCTCAGGGATATATTTACTCCCTGGCACAGAGGAGGAGATTTGAATCAGACAGGGCTTTAAAGAGAGGCGTCGGCCGCATTTCCAGGGGGCTGTGGGCCGGGCCGTGTTTGGAACCTGCTGGATTTGTTTTTCCAAAGGAGAGCTGCGAAGCTTTCCAGGAGAGTGGCACTTTACCAAAGCAAGGTCTTCAAGAGAAACTGCATCGGCCAGCCCTGCTCCTCCGGCCTGGGTTCGAAATGTCACTTTGGTACTACAGGAGTGGCTGGAAAAAGCCCTGCCTTTGGCCCTTTAGCACGGCACTGGAGTTCCACGCCGACTGCGTCCCCTAAATGTACCTGCTCCTGCTCAGCCGTCCCACAGCCACTGGGACTAGACAGGAGAGCATCCCGTGGGATCGCTGAAATGGACTCCTTCCATGATGAGGGTCAGCAGAGACTTAGAAAGGAGAGCCTCCACCCCACGGAGTTACCCACAGTTTTCCCATCACCATGGCCCCTGCCTGAGAGAGGGCTGAGTTCTTCGTACCACACATGGGTCAGGGCAGAGTTCATTGATGATGGCACCAGCCCTCCCTCGTAATAGGATTTCCCCTGGCATTTCAGTGAAGGGATCCAGCATCGTGTCCCCACCATGCCAAAGCTCCTCTTCCTCATTGTCCTGCCTTTCCACCTCTAGCGGAGCTGTTTCATTAGCGCTCTTCTCCAAGACGCTCAGCAGACCAGTGGGTCACAGGGTGGGGCTCGTTTTCTGACGCCCGCCCACGCACTCAGCAGCAGGCAGCGCCACTCATGGGCTGGGCTGGTGCTTTTTAATTTTCACCCCGTGGTCCCTGTGGGGCTGCGCCACAATTGGCTGCGTGGGAGCAGGGGTCCAAGCTGGCAGGCGCACACACAAACCCACGGCTTTAAGGAGAACAAGCTCCTTTATCCATAGCTTTTCAGCAAGAGAATTTACATTGCACTAACTTCCTTGTAGAGTGGAGGAGAAGTCTTAGGCCAGGGGGCCGAACGGGTCCAGAATGAGCAGGGGGAAGGAGCTGTGTTTGCAAGCCTGGATTTTCTTTTATTTCCAGGCACCAGATGCTCAGCTGATGTGAAAGGCACTGAATCCAATGCAAAGATCCAGCCACCTTGGGGATCATCCATCTGTTGCCAGATGTTGGCTCTGTGTGTTGTTCTAGTGCAGGGGTGGGCAAACTTTTTGGCCTGAGGGCCACATCTGCTGGAAGGTGAGAGGGGCAGGAGAAGGGGAGGGACTGCGTGGGGTGAGCAGTCGTCATGGTCGGCCAGGGTGACGCTGTTGAGCCCACATGATGGAGAAGGGGCAGGGCCGTGAGGAGGAGGGGCTGCTGCTGGGCCCACGTAGTGCAAGAGGAACGGGAGAAGAGGCAGGGCCGGATGGGGGGAGTAACTGTGTTCTGACCAGGCCCAGCTAGAAGGCTGGATGAAAAGCTCCATGGGCCATAGTTTGTCCACCTTTCTCCTAGTATGTATGCGGCCTCAGCTCCATGGAGATAGCTGATATAGTGGCACACAATTGGGTTACTCAGTAAGACCAGAGATCAGGTTTATTGACCAGATTTATTGATTACGACCCGTTTTATTGTGGATGAGGCTCCGAAAAAAAGTGTCCTAAATGTGCTACAAATACCCGTAAAGCCCATGACAATGGACCAGCTCAATAAACAGCAAGGCCTTCCATTCCTCACTCGGCCAGCCAGAGACACTCCCTTTGAGACCCCTTTTCATGCAAACAAGTTGCGTATCGCCTCTCTGATGTGTGCTGTTGCCTTGTACAGGATGGTCTGATCAAACCATCTCTATCCATGGTCCTGCAAGGAGTGCCGGGGACTGGACTCGATGACCTCTCATGGTCCCTTCCCGTTTCTCTGGTTCCCTCACATTGCTAGCCTTGTCTTTTGAGGGGTCAGTGTGTCCTCGTTATCTTTGGGGATTGAGATTGTACTATGCCCGTTACTGGCATGGTCTGGTACCCCCTTTCTGGAATGGTCTCGCACGAGTGCTCTGGCCTAGCACTCTGAATCCTAGACGATGAGAGTTGGAAGGAGCCTCAGGAGGGATCTAGTCCAGCTCCTGCTCAGAGCAGGACCAACCCCAACTAAACCATCCTAAAGAACGTGTGTTTCTGCAATACCAGCTCTGTTCTCGTCCCTTACTGTGCCTGCCGGTATTCACAACCTGATTTTTGCTAGCTTTGATTTATACCAGCCGGGCCTAGCTCAGGCCTCATACCCGGCCTCTTTTACTAGACCTGAGTCTCAGCGTCTCACTTTCTACGACACATCATCTATTGGCATCATTAGGGTGGATGCTGCAAAACTCTTCTGGTTGTGCTGGCCAGGAGATAGAGGCGGCCTTAGGCAATCAAGGGCCCTAGGTGAAGGCCCATTGCGGGGCCCCCTATAAACCCTCACGGCCCTCCTTCTGTGGCCCCAGTTCCCCACTGCCAGCCTCCCCACCCCATCTCCGAGGCTCCGATGCCCCCGTCCAAAACCCAGCTCTGCACCACTGGCATGATGTTGGGCAAGACGTTTAATCTATCTATGTTCATAAATAAATGCAGACCAAGACCAGAATCATAGGACTGGACAGGACCTCAAGAGGTCTTCTAGTCCAGTCCCCTGCACTCACAACAGGACTAATTAGAGAGATTTCACTGGACCTTTCCTGACGGGTGATTTTCACCATTTAGATCATCTAATCTGAACTTCTCTTTAACACAGGCCAGAGAACGTCCTCAAAATCATTCCCTAGAGAGGGATTTTTTAGAAGAACATCCAATCTTGATTGAAAAATTGCCGTGGCCTTTGGTAAATTGTTCCAAAGGTTAATGACGCTAAAGGCTAATGTTAATATCTCTGTTCCCCACCTGTAAAATATAGGAGATTTATATTTTCTGTTTTTCTCCTGCCTTGGCCAGTCTTTTCTATTCTAGGCCTGGTCAACCCGTAGGTTTTGAATGACTATGTCTTTCAGAGCTGCGATTTTTTTATGAAACTAGCTGTACCAGAACAAGCCTCAGATGGAATACAGCTATGCTGATGTAAAAGGACTCCTACAGCGAAGGCTGAGCCTGCATTATAAAGGTTTGTTGGCTTTCCTGTGTTGATTAGAAGTGCGAACACCAGCCGACACAGCTAAGCCAGCAAAATATCTGGTGTAGATGTTATTCAGGGAGCTGGTGTAGTTACGCAAGCAGAAGAATGTCTTCTGTCAGTTTCTGTTGCCTCACTATCGGGGAGCACGAAGATGGAGGGGATCTACCTACATAGCTATATTGGCAAAGCTATTCCGACAAAGGCTGTACAGTGTAGACAAACATTTATTCCCCTATCCATACCGGTATACAGCCCCTTTCTACTGGTATAACTGTTCCACATTAGGGAATTTGTACTGATTTAATTAAGTTACATCAGCATAGCTTGTCTTTGCAGGCCAGCCTGTATAGAGTAGGCTGTTCAGGGAGGGACTGGCTCTGTATGCGTGAACAGAATCTAGTGCGATTTCCCCGCCCAACTCTTGGCTGGGACGTCTATGTGCAGCTGTCATACAAATATCAGTGACAATTTGGGGGGGATAGAGGTGGCTGGTGCCAGTGGGTTACATGGTGCTTGATCAGTAGCTGTGACTTTCTAAGCACCAGTCTGTTCAGAGGAAAGATGGCCAGTGAGGGCGGAAAGAAAAATAAAGACGAGCTGTCATGAATATTATTCTGAGTTTGTACCTTTCCTCAGTACTGGGATTTTATGCCATTTTAAGAATTTTTTTCCTTTTTTAAAGTTAGGACAGCTGCTTATTAAGGCTAACGAACCACCCAGCCATGTGATCCTCATGTAACGTACTCAGTAAACATGTCTCTGAACCACGGCCTCCTGTTAGAAGGAATGGCACCTACATTATCGGGTTGCCCAGTATGTGCGACTTTGTCTCCGTCTAGTGGCCCTTTGACATTAAAAGTCCATATTGTGTTTCTGTTGCCTTTATTTTATCCATCCCTTCTGAACACCTTTTTCTACTCTCCAGGAACAGAAAGCAAATGGGATGGATACAGGGGTCCCTGAAAGTTCAGACGTGCCTGATACAGTTCAGGACCATGGCCTGTGGCTTCCATCAAAGTTGTCATGAGTCACGTCGTCAGTTTCCCACAGAGCCACTGGGAAGCGTCCTTTTCAGATCGCTGTACAAGTGAAACCCCCTAGGTTGCCAAACTTTACTCTTTCCAGCCAGTTTGAATTAACATGAGGAAGTTCAAAGAAATCTTTAATGCAGAACACTTTGAAGCTCTCTGGTGGAGCAAGCTGGGGTCTGGGAGAGGGGGAGTAGGGCAGCTTGGCGTGCCTTCCCTCCGAGAATGAAATCAAAGCCAAAGGAGAAAGTAACATGAGCTGATCTGACTCAGTACCGCTGGGGACTTGTTCCCTGCTTTGTTACAGAGTCTGGCTTATAGGTCTTCCTTGCTTTATTATTAGCAAAGCTCTTGCCAGCCTTCAGACAAATGCCTAGATTACCAGTGGAGATGGGCACTCAGCAAAACCCTGGATCTCATCTCTAATTCCCAGGAGGGATTTTACCTTCTTATGGTTATTAAACTGAGAAAAGCCACTTCCCACCACCTCCACTCTTACCCTGAGATCCTTCTGAGGGGTGGGATGGGAACCAGGAAGGAGAAGGGAGCAGGTCAGCAGAAGATGATCTTATCATTACAAATCTTTCTTTATAGGCAGACTCGCTAATATGTTTACTTTTTGAGATGCAGCTCCCTTAGGGACACCCAAGGTGCTGGGAGGCCCAACAGCTGGCATGATGTCTCCTATGTTATCACGCAGTATGCAAGGCCTCAAGACCGGGGCAGGAGAAACAAGTCCGAATTCACTCCCCTCCCACGGTGTAAGTGCATTGACTTCCGTTTCGTTATGATCCTAGCACCAGCTCTTTAGCTGGCATCGGCAGAAGCTGAAGTTCTGGACTGCTCGTCGAATGGCACTTTAGACACAAATATAGACAAGGTTGTGTCCCAAGGGAAATGGCAAAGCCCAGCAAAGGGTGGTGAAGAGAGGGCGGGAGTGGGTTACAAAAATTCAAGGACTGCGCAAAGAAGGGATGAGATAGGCTTGTTGTTTTTTCATTGGTAGTTCCTATTCCTCCTCCCACACCCTCCCTTCATTGATTTATGTATATGAAGTTAATCCATCCCAGTAAACTGGCGGGCGTGTTGTGGCACCAGTACCGCCTGGAGTCAGAATCTCTCAACTGTGTATCATGGGCCCTGTACTTCTAACGGCGAATGATGATTCTCCTGAGCTGGGGCTGTGAAGCAGGAGGAAGGAGGTTCTAGCCAGGTGCTGGTTGTGTCGTGATGGATGCAGTTTGTGGTTAAAATGTAACAGCTTAAGGGAGCCGAGGGGGAGGATAAATCTGAAGTGGCGCTCGATGCCAGGAAGAGGAAAATCTTTGGGAGAGTGTCCAAGGGTAGCTGGGCCTCTGAAGGGGTCAGGGGCCCTGCCTACCTCTGATAGACTCCATGGGGAGGGCGGGGGGAGTGGGAAGAAAAGGTTCACCTGGGACTAGTAATTCTTGGAGACAGTTAGGTGGGAAGGCACCGAGGCATAGCGAAAGGCCCAGGAACTCAGTGAGGAGGGAAACTCCCGAGGAGAAAGACAACAGAGTCTTGTGGCACTTTTAAAGACTAACAGATTTATTAATCGCAAACTTTCCTATCTTCAAAGCGTCTGACGAAGTGGGATTTTCTCCCACGAAAGCTCATGCGATTAATAAATCTGTTAGTCTTTAAAAGTGCCACAAGACTCTGTTGTCTTTCTACAATAGACTAACACGGCTACCCCTTTGGAATTTTCCCGAGGAGAAAGACAGCTGCCAGAGAGGCAGAGGGGTTGCAGAGAGAAGACCTCTCTAGCAGACTGCAGAGACGCTGCTAGACAAGTGAACGCTACAAAGAGGAAAAGCAGGGCAAGAGGCTGGGGAAGCCCACAGAGGAGGAGAGGTGGGAAAAAGGTTAGGAAATTGCAAGGGGTTGAGTCCAGCTGTTCCAAACAAGGGCCCTGAGTTGAAACCAGAGGGGTGGGCAGGACGGGGTATCCCGACTCACTCCAGCCAAGGACTTTGGAGAAGAAAGCTGTAAACTCAGCAGACCTCAGGCTGTCCAGCACCCATGAGAATCCCAGGACTTCCCATTCTCCGTTACCCTGAGACTACTAAGAACTTCGGCCAGGGTCAGAGTCACAACAAGGGCTTGAGAAACACCGATCTGAGTGTGGTGGCAAAGGGGGATGGAGTCAGGTTGCTGTAGCTCCCCATCCCACAGCAAGCGGGGCACCAGTAGACAACAGCCCCGGATTACAGAAGGATTTGAAAAAAAGTGCCTCAATAGTAGATCCCAGAGAGGAAACCCAAGGAGAGGGGCGGATGGGAGAAGGCAATCAGGTGCATTGATCCAGTGCCACAGCCCTGCCAGGCCTTTCAGGTGAGGATGAGGAGTTTGAATATGACCCTAATGGACAAAGAATGGCTTAAAAGAGAAAGTATTTAATACAACTCAAAACATACAGAACCCCCACTGCCGCCCTCCTTCCCCCTCCCAGCCCGGTTCTGAAAATCCTACTAAACTCACTTAAAAAGAGAGAGAGTTCAGAATTTCCCCACTGAAAGAGGGCATGGTTCGCGTGAGACATAGCTAATAATGTCTAAGTACAGGACATTGCAGTCAAATTATAGGGAAGGTTTGAAATGGGAAATTAGCGTCATGTCAAGGCACTAGTAATAGATGGTGCGCAGAGTGAATGCCAATGTGAGCTGGGCTGCGAGAGACAAATCCACGCATTACCTTCGCAGTGACTGCTTTGCTCTTGTGACTACCTGGGAGGAGAGAATTTTACCCTGTTCTCTCAGCATTAACAAGCCTGCAGCTTTGCAAGGAGCAGATCTGAGTGGCTCAAAACCCAGGGCACTGTTTATGCACCTGCAAATCACACGCATGTGCAATTTTCGAACCCTACTGTATGGGTGTGCAAAGGCTGGGGCGTTGCCTTGGCAAATTCTATCATGTGTGCACCATGAAACTGTTTGTCATCTACTTCTTGTCCAGGGCTGCTCCTAACAGGTCTGGCTTCTGTATCTCAAAGGGATACACGCCAGATGCGTTCACCATAATGCTCTGCCAGGGGGGTTCCTGAGGTTAGCGTAAATAAGGTATTTTTACAAACACAGCTTCATGCAGTTCAGCCCATCATTAACCTGTACTGTGACAGGCTGCTCCCCAAATCTGGTCTGGTGTGCTGCCATGACCCCTCGAACCCCACTCCTGAACCCCAATTCACCCCACCCCGCTGGGTGACCCTCACTCCTGAGTCAGTCCACACCAGCCACCAGCGTGTAATTGGTCCCAGGCAGGGGGTGTAAATCCACTAGCCACACAGGCGTTAGTCCCCCAGCGAGCACACCCAGCCCCAGACACTACACTGGGAGCCACTGCCTCACAGGGATTGGGACCCACTCCCAATCACCTTAGTCTCAAATCCGTCCACTTAACAAAGAAGTGGATTGTGCCCAGCCTTCTACATTCACACCCTCTAAAGATCACACAGCTTTAGAGCAAACAAATACTAGTTTATTGATCAGAGTCCGATTTCAAGTGAGAACACGGCCAATCAAGGCAGAATCATACTATAAATGCATCAGAGTGATCACTATCAAATAAAAGATACAAACCGCATGCTAATCTAACATCTCTACCCAAACTGACCTCAGAGTCCAAGTTTATGTGCAAGATGTTCGGCTGTTCGATGTTTTACAGCCATTCTCTGCCAGTTTCCAGGCAGGGCGCAGATCTTGCTTGAAGTTGGTTGCAAGATGGTGTCTTCCCTGACGAAAGCCTGCAGCTTCTCCCTCCCAAACAGTGTCTGTGTCTTTGTTTTCACAAATTGCTGACAACCCCTTTCCCTTTGTCCTGCTGTGTGATTCTCTTTACTTCTACCTGAGCTAGGGAAGGCATTAGTATCCCCTTTGTCATGTAATTCTCCAGCCTCTGTGCAAGAGATAGTCCTGAGAGTCTGAACCCTGTAACATGCTGCACATCTGCACACATGTTGCAGCAGGAAATGCAGCCTAACAGCAATCCTGTAGAATATGTTATGAGCATTCACAAAGAAACTTGGTATAGCATATTTGGCATCAAATCACATGATTACATTGCCAAACTGAACAGAGAAGTTACACAGATCATGTCCTAGGGGTGCACAGATGTGCATCCTGTCACACATATATATGCAAATATATCCATATGGATGGATGCCTGCATGCATGCATGGATGGATGCATGGATGGATGTGTTTATATTGTTCAATAGGCTGTAGCCTGAGATTGAGGAGTGTCGGTAGAGCAATGTGCAGTGGGAATCCCAGGGCAGGAGGCTGTGGATTAACATTGAGGAGCCTGGGCAGAGCTGGCCGCATTCTGCCTGGTGTTCGTTCCTTACTCAGAATCCTTCAGTGTCATGAATTCTCCCACACAGCTAAGATCAAAGCAGAGCCCACCAGCTGGAGGTATTGCTGGCAGGGAAGCTGTGACAGACCACTGAAGACACTGCCAAGAAAATCCGAGGCATTTTGCACTATCAATCCATGCTCCCTGCTGCTTCTCATCACAGCAGTGCTCCAGAAGCAGCAAGAAGCAGCCGACTGGACAGAGAAAAGCCACTCCCTTCTCAATCCCTTACCTTCCATAGATTTCCCATCTGCCCACTTGGTGTCCCATTCCATAGGCAGCTGATTGCTTTTAGCACTCCGGGGGTGGAGTTGTTTCAGTATGTTGCTGAGCTGGTGCTGAGCAGCGAGTGCTCGGGGCACCTGTGTCCACCTGTCCTGTGCCACCAGTGACATCCTCTTTCAAACAAGAAGTCAGCCCAAAATTAAGGTCGTTAACGATCCTGGGGATTTTCACAAGGTGACAGTCCTAGCCCAATTGAGGCTTGGGAGATTCCTTTTCTAAATTCCCCCTGCGGTATTCTTCTTAATTTCCTTACCACTGAGGGATGTTGCTATGTGCTGTTCAACAACTGTGGTGCTGCCCCCCAGAAACAGCTGCATTTCTGTGATGGGTGAAGTGACTCCTGCACTGAGTATGTGCACACATGTGCATACACACACCTGCACATTTTGCGGCATGATTACTTTTAAGTAACTGTCATTATTTGTTATACAAAAAGCCCAGCAATCCGATCTGGATAATATTTATGATTGCAAGTTCAGAAATCTCACCAGCATAGTAAAGGAGAAATGAGAAAAACCAGTGAAATAAAAACCACATTCAGATTTCTTCTGAATCACCATGTTCTTTGTTTGCTCTTGTTTAAATTGCTTCCCTGGCCTGGTTTGTAATTTCACTGCAATCCCGTTGGTTCGTTTTGAAACTGAAACAGCACTTTAATGTTCAACACATGTGAAGATCCACAGATTGCAATTTACCCTTTCCCAGCTCAGAATTACTCATGCCGATTTTCCCTTTGTAGGAACACATGGGACCAGCTCACACAGCTCTTGCTATCCAGGCTTTGTCTGTCTGAGATTGTCTTCCTCTTTTTCAGTTGCAAAAAGCATTTGCTCCAGCGGAAAATGGAGTCTTTCATTTTTCAGATGTACTTCTTGGGGGATCTTTTTACTTACAATGGGCAAAACACCATCAAAAGGCATTTCTCTATCTCTTAGTCTTAACAAAAAGAATTAAATCCTGGAATCTGCCAATTCCATCACATTCAACACTTCTTTTGGGCCAGAAAGCTTCGTGTCTGTCATGGAAGGTCACTGGACCAGGACATACGAAGTTTGATCATTCAGATCAGCTGTGTGCTAAGATCATACTAAGGGCTCCAGCTATCTGACATCCTGGTACCAAGGCAGGAAGCCAGCTCCTTTCACTGGAGGGTGCATGTAGGAGTACAAGCTACAGTTGGGCCTTGGAGAATGATGGTTGGGATGTTAGCACAAGTGTTAGATCCAAAGCAGATGCGACTGAAAAGAATGAACTGATGAGAAAGAAGGATTGTGTGTATTAAATGCACAGTGACCCTTGAAATACCAGCGTTATCTCACTGAAGGCTTGGGTTCAGGAAAGAACATGGTTAATTGGGGACCAGGCACTGTAACCATTTGGCAATGTAGGTTTGTTTAATGTAGTATAAAAACATGCGTCCTCTGTCCTTAGCTAAACTCCGAAAACACAGTGGCAGAGGGCCACGAGTTCTGTGTCTGAAGTTACAAGTGGCTGCAGGATGTAGCACAGGGAAATACTAAGGAACGGGTGGGTCATGGACTCAGGCCTTATCTACATTGTGACATCATCTAAAGTCGATGTTAATACATCGATATAATAAAACAGGAGGAGAGTATCCACAGGACACTCTTGCTCCAGCTCCTTCTGCCCCCGTGTGGACACTGATCTCCGGGGGGCTGCGGGGGCCGGCGGCAGCCCCGGTGGGGGGCTGCTGAGTCTGCAGCCAGAGGCCAGTGTCTTCACTGGGGTTAAAGCGAATTACTAAATTCGCCTTTAACCCTACACCTCCTGGAGGGGTGGATTTACAAGATCGACTTGTAACACCACTCAATTTGACCTTCCAGCTGTGTGAGCATGTACACAGGCCGTAGAAGGTCGAAGTAAGCAGCGTTACATCAACCTATGCCGTCAGTGTAGACCAGGCCTCAGAACTTGATGTGAAACAAACAAGGAGTCCTGTGGCTCTTTTAGAGAGTAACAAATTTATTTATCGCATGAGCTTTCGTGGGAGAAAATCCCACTTCGTCAGATGCTTGAAGATGGAGGACTTATAGAATGGGAGGAAAATAAATGCAGGGAAGTGTAAATCATAGGATCAGGTCAGATTGTTACAGCAAATCAATGCAGTTTAGATTCAGACAGTAGACAACAGCATATAGGAGGAGGGAGGTGAGGGAAAAAGGAAAGCAAAATTACCTGTTATAATGAGGAAAAAACCCATAGTCTCTGTTTAACCCTAAGTCGACAGTGTCAAATCTGCATATGAATTCCAATTCTGCAGTTTCTCTGACGCTTTGATTTGCTATCGATTTGCATAAATACCACTGGACTCCTTATTTGTTTTGCTGAACTAGACTAACCTGGCCACCCCTTTGGAAGCAGACATTGATGTAAATAATTCCACTGTCCTTCCAAAACACCAGTCCCAGAATTAACATGCGGTCGGGGCAGGGAAGAGATCCGTTAAGCGACTCGGCTGGTGAAACAATGTGAACATGCCACAGTCTCAGCTCCCCATTTCTCCAGCCATTCGTACTTCCTGCAGCAGCTGTGCTAATTCACACCAGATAATTAACGGGCATCTGTTGGCGTGTTGAGTAGCTCAGGGACAGCAGGGCCTTTCGAGGCAGCGTCACCAGCTGGGGAAATATTCCCCAGCACCATAGCTACATATTATAAACTCCAAACTAAAAAGTGAGTCACAGCACTTGGAAAGCAGAGATTCAGGTAGCTGCAGGGAAGAGGGATGTTAGTGGCTGATTTGCATGGCGCTCTCAGAGCCTGTTTAGGATAAATAGAATTTCTCAGCGGCGTTTTCTGACTTTGAGCAGGCTTCACCCTCAGGTTTTGATCTCCTTAGATGTCAGTAGCTAAGTAAGTACCAGCCTGACCAGTAATTGGATGGAAAATCTCTAGGGGTACGTCCGCCCTGGAGCCTTCGGTTGTTTTAAGGTTGGTCAAGTCGACCAACAGACCGCTGCGTCCACACTGGGCACTTATTAGGTCGACTTAATAACACCACCTCTGAAGGTCGATTTAAGGCTTAAGCCAATCTTATTAAGTCAGCTTAAGCTGGTGTAGATGGTGGATAGCTCTTAAGTCAACCTAATTGGTCTCCAGGCCCCCTCCCAGAGTTCCTGGTCGCTCTTCCATCGACCTATCGCCTGCCAGTGTGGACACAGGGCTGTGGAGTCTCTAAGTCGACTTAACAAGGTCGACTTTAAGTCGACTTAAAGTCGACCTTGGTTAAGTTGACTTAACAGAGCCTCCAGTGTAGACGTACCCTAAGAAAGCCTAGAGGACCGGTGATTCACTAGCTGACAATCTTTCCTTGCAGTTAGTACTGATTGCGACACTATGTGACGTTGGGAGGCACTGGTTTTCAGATGTGCTTTAAAGCCAAATGGCTGATCACTTATGAGCATTAACGATCCGGTATCGCCGCTCACAAAGGAGTGGCTATTGTTCACCTCAAAGTGCATCAGCTAGAATAGCACTCTCATCTAAGTGCCTTGATCCTGGCTAAATTCTAGATTGGGCAATTACATTCTGCCTCCCTTATTTTTCCCTGCAGTTTGAGCTGTATCTAGCTAATGTCCGTCATATCTTCCTTCCTTTCGTGCCTGAATGGTGTTGCTTTTCACTGTCAGTCAACTGCGGTGCTCGAAAGATTGATGCAGTCAAAAGTTACACTGAGTTTAAAGAGACATGGTTAATACACAATTCACTTACTTAAAACAGATCCTGTACCAGCGTTACTAACACTCCCTTTGTTTACTGTGGGTATGTCTACACTTACACAGCTGTAGCACTTCTGCGTAGACACTGCCTGTGCCAACAGAAACACAGGTAATCCACATCCCTAGGTAGCTAAATATATGGAAGAATTTGTCCATTGACCTAGAGTTGTGTATGCTGGAGTGATCTACACTGTGGATTTCACCCCTGAGAGACATAGCTATGCCGAAATAAATTTCCAGGATAATCCAGCCCTGAAACTTTTCCCCACTCATGGGGGGTGTGATTATTATTTTCTTTTTCACACAAATTGGACATTGAAACTAGACAGGTTAGTGTCATGCTTGGCTTCTTGTCGGTTTCACTTCATGGTTCTAACGCACCAGTGATATTAGCTGGCTATTCTGCGCCGCTTTTAATCCACAGACCGCAAAGTACTGAACAAAGGAAGGGTCGGATGATCAGCCTTGTTTGGCAGATGGGGAAACTAACAAACAGAGCTTAAGTGACTGGGCCATGGCCAGGCTGGGACTAGAACCTAGTAGACCCCTGGAGCCTAGCTGCTGATTCCAGGTGAGTTGCAAGCACAGAGATGTTGAGTTTGTGTGCACTCAGCCTGCAGGGGAAACGTTACATCATTTTTTACAAGTTCTTTATACTGAAGTTGTTTTAAAGAAGGAATACATCTGTGTTCAGCTTAACCTGATGCCCCATTCCCTTCCTTTCAGAAAGGCAAATGCCTGTACATTTTGAACCCGTCTCCAACTGCCCATCTGTCTCTTTCAATTATTGATGAGAACAGGGAAGCCTCCATCAGCAAAGGGAAAGCGTCTGCCAGAGGGGAAGGAACATGCATGGGATCTGAGATGTCACCACTTCTCCTTTTAGGTAATAATAATAATAAATGTTTCTTACAGTCGTGTCTAAAGGCCAACCAGGAATTGGACTCTACAAACACTAAGGAGTAGATGGTCCGTGCCTTAGAAAGTTTACATTTTCAATAGACAAGACAGACACAAGGTGGGAGAAGGAATAAAACACTTGTTATTGACAAGTTCCAAAGGGGGAGCTGTGTTCGTCTAGATTAGCCAAACAAACCAGGAGTCCTGTGGCCCTTTTAAAGACTAACATATTTATTTATCATATGAGCTTGAGCTCTGACAAAGTCCCATTTTCTCCCATGAAAGCTCATGTGATAAATAAATTTGTTAGTCTTTAAAAGGGCCATGGGACTCCTGGTTTGTTTTACTCATTATTGAAAGATTGTACCTGTCTCTGAAATTGATGTTTGCCTGCCTGGACACATAGCTACCCTGTACTGTGGTGTCTGGGTGGCCTCCAGTGTAAGTTAGAGCTGCTTCAAGGCTACTCCAGTGCATTTCCCATGGCTTCCTTTGAGTTTCAGGAAGCAGAGAATAGGCATAGTATACAACCCTCTGCTCCCACCCCCAGTCTATCTCTCTGTGCCTGTACAGAGTTCTTTGCTATGCCGGGTGGAGAGTGAACCTTGATGCCCAGGCACTCCCTATGTTTAACACTAGGATTGTCTGTTCCTTTCGAAACATTTTCTTAATACAATTTTTTAAAATCTGAAGCCTTGATCTTTGGCTAAGCCGCAGCAGCAGCCATATTTGGACAGTAACAGCCATGAGCTAAGAAGCTGGTAATCACATCCTCATTCACACGGTCTAAATTACATCAAACAACGTAACCCCCGGCTGTTCCTATCCTAAATAGTACCTGCCATCACCAGGGAAAGAAACGGCTCTGAAGATGTTGAAAGAAAACTTTGAGAGCATTCTGTCTGGCAAGGAATCACTTGTCAACACCCGTGATTGTAAAACCAACTCTTTTCCTTGTTTTGTCTTTAGGGTTTTCACTTCTATTGTTCATCTGAGTGGTTTCTGTCTGGTTCTTCGATTGTTTCTGTCTGTTGTATAACTAGTTGCGCAATATTTAAATCAAGTAATGTGGTGGGGTATGATTGGATAGAGGGCTGTTTTGCAATGGGCTAGGATTGGTGTTTAATAGTTCTTTTGTTTAAAATGATTGGTTAAGGTAAAGCTAAACAGGACCCAGATTTTCACTATATAAACTGGAGGGAACCTAACTCCAGGACATAACCCAAGATCAGAGCTGCCGGACCTCAACATCCTGCCAACCACACTGTGCAGAAGCTGGAGTCTCCCGCTCATCTAACCCTGACTGGTCACCAGGAGAGGTTTGTCTGCCTTATCGAGAGGGGTGAGCACTGTATGCGATGTGTGTCTAAGTGTGTATATTCTGTTTTGGTAATTGTTAATACATAGAGAATAAGGATATTATTATGGAAGGCGCCTTCCTTGGTAAAACACTCTGCAAGCCTACAGAAGATTATAGAAATTGGGAAAGGATGGGTGCTTAAATTAGCCAGGTTATGCCCGGAGTCCTACGGATGGAATGGTCCTGAGCCCTTGAGTGCAAATGGGGTACGGGTAAGTGCCTTTCGCCTGGAGCTCTAAGGACAGAATGGTCCTGAGCCCTTGAGTGCAAATGGGGTATGGGTAAGTGCCTTTCGCCTGGAGCCCTATGGACAGAATGGTCCTGAGCCCTGGAGTGCGAATGGGGTACGGGTAAGTGCCTTTCGCCTGGAGCCCTATGGACAGAATGGCCCTGCGCCCTTGAGTACGAATGGGGTAAGGGCGCCTGGAGCTCTACAGATTGGGAAAAGGTGGAGTGTCTTAATTGAGTTGAGCCCCCTGAGCACTACGGATTGGGGAAAGATGGGGTGCCCTAGGGTGGGTGAGTAACCCCTGCACAAAGAAGGCTGCTTCCACCCTTTGTAAAACTCCTTTTCACTGCCAGCATCACATAAAGTGACCTCAGGAGTACCTGAGAGTCAGGCCTATTGATGGCATGTTACACGTTTCTTCCTTGTTGGTTGGACAAAAAGCATCAAGCTGATGGACAGGCCGGATTAAAGCTCCCGGGGTCCCCTTTGGTGCCCCTTTCCCACCACAGTGGCACCAGTCTGGGAGTGTGATGACATAGCGCTCAGGTCACCTGCACTGAGGCCTGGCAGACTCACCACGCCCATGGGGCAGGCCAGTACTGGAGGGGAGGGCAGAGAAGGGCATGGCCTGCAGACTGGCCAATGGCGGGGGCAAGGTGGGGCGCTGGTGCTAGAGCCCAGCTGGTGCTAGGGGCAGCCCGGGCCCCCCAGACCATCCAGCCAGGGGAGTGGGGCAGTGCTGGGGCCCAGCAGACCAGCCTGCCCCATGTGTGACACAGCTTGCTCAGATTGGCTGCCAGAGGTGCTGTGGGCCTGCTGTCCAGCACCTGATTTATTTTTGCAGGGTGGCGTGCACAGGCTGCAGCCCCTGAAGCCGCTTTGTTAATCCAGTCCTGCCTGTGGAGGCTGCTTCTGCAATCCAAATAGTCATGTTAAATATCAGCTGATCACGGCTGGATCTTTCAGCATCCTGGTCTTGACGGTGCTGCACCTGAGGGATCAGAACGCACTCCAGGATCCCAAATGTTTCGGCTTCTGGCAAAAACAAGCCCCTCTGTGTGTTAAAGGAAGCAGTCGTCTCCAAGGAACGTAAGGAGCATGTTGTTTTGGACTGGTTTGGTACTGACATCCAAATTCCTAGCATTCCCACCCCCCACCGGCAAGAAATCTCTCCCGGAGCTCAACATGAAATGGATTGAAAGAACAGTTCAGTGGAGTCAATCAGAAGAACAAAGTCCACTGAGGAAATCTTGTAAATTGCTCTGCTCTTTCCTTACAGGGGAAAAAAATAAATGTGTCTTTGCTCTTAATTTTCTATGAAAATGAAAAGCAGGGCGGGTCTGAGATAGGATTCAGAGAAAGAGCTGTGAGTGGGTGAGTGGGTGAAATCACACAAACAGGAAACCTCCAGACGCATAGAAAATACATTCTAATGAGTGCATCTAATACAAAGATGAGGAGATTATATATTATTATAATAGCCTGTGTATAATTGACTAGCAAAACAGAAAGCTGCCATCTTGATAATTTAGGGCCGAGATTCTGCAAACTTATTCACATGCTTCACATTTGTGCATAGTCCCCTTGAAGACCACGCCTGCTTAAAATTAAGCTCATGTATAAGTATTCACTGATTTGAGATCTAAAATTGTAAGCTGTGAGTCTTGGGGACTCCTTCTCAAGATATGTTTGTAAAGCCTGGCAGACTGGGGTCCCAGTTGCAATTGGGGGTGGCTTCCGGAATAAATAATAGTAAAGGCCAGGAGGACAGAAAATAATCAGCCTCCACATTAGAAAGCATTGGAAAGCAGGAATTTTTGATGCTCCAGTCTGGACAATTCTTTCATGAAACATTGGGGCTCGGATAGCAAGTGCTAAAAGAGCCGTCAAATTAACCCTCTTTTTAACAAGAAAAATGCTAGAAAATCTTTGCTTTCCAATGCTTTGCAGGGGAGATGCTAATTATGTCAGTCCTGCTTTGAACCGTCCAATCAGCTAGATGGTTTTTATGCTAAACTCATCAAAGTGCTCACGATGGGACTCCAAGGTGGGAAGCAACGCCCTAAAAGCAGTCTTCCTCCGAAAGTAACAACAGCTTCTTATTGTCCAGCAGTTCCCACTTCCCTGGCAATCTCAGGGAACTGCCTTTACTTCCACTACATCTGAACAGATCAGGGGAAGTCCCTTACCAGTGTTCCTCAAGAACTCCGCTCCGCTCTTCAACCTCTAACCATTATGTCTCTGCTGCTGTTCTTCATAGTGCAAACTTGTGATCTTTGAAGGGTGTCAAGGGCTTGTGACCACATGGCCCCCTTCGCACTGCCAGACGGGCTGTGTTGGCTAGATGGAAGGAGGGTTCCTGGTCTGGAAAAGGTTGATCTCTTCCAGCCTTGACTTGTCTGATTCTTTAAAGGTTGGTTGCCTAGTGGATTTGCTAAGCAGGAGCCCACAAATCTCATCAGCTCCCTCCTCACTGCACATCCCATCTCCTAGTCAAAGAAGGGGAAAGGTCCTGAACCAGAAAGTGGCTGGGTTCTCTTCAGGAGGACCAGTGTCTGCCTGGCTAGCTAGGAGGTAGAGGGAAGCGGGAGGCAGGAACTGTATGTAGAGCCATGTGCAGAACAGGCTGGATGTCACAGCTGGATGCAGGGCTGTGGAGGATTTGCTGGGGAGCAGCTGTAGAAGGGCAAGGAGCCAGCGTCGAAGGGCCCCAATGAAAGACATTAAGTGAGCCTGCAGGCTCCACCCCGTGCACCTTGGCTACAGACTGGACTTGACTTACCCCAGGCCCTGATTCTTGATTGCACTGCCCCAGGGACCTAAGCCTTTACTGCTATCATTCATTTTGCACTGTACCTGTTTAAACCCCTGTGCAAGGGTATTTGCAGCCTTTACCCTTCCTGCCAGCCCTGGTAAAAACCTTTCCTGTATCCACGTGTTTGAGGGGTGTCAACACTGCATTGTAAACTTGGGGACTCACTATTTCCAAGCCTGTGCTTGAACACGCACACCGCATTGCAAATCCGGGCTTACAATTGTTGGACCCAGCTCTCATGGCCGTGTGAGTACATCCGTCCTGCGCGACGCAGACCTTCTGACTCGGATCTGTGGCTTGAGCTGCATCCGTACTGCAAAATAGCCAAGCTTGGACCAGAGTCACAGTAGGACTGGGCTCTGACCCAGTCTCTAGCGTGGTCTTCGGACCCACGTCCTGAGGGTTCGCTGACCTGAGTCAGACTGACTTGCATATGGACAGAAGCGGAGCTTTACCTTGCAATGTGGACTTCCCCTGAGTGGTTTCTGGGACCCACCGGAGCTGAAGCACCTATAGTGCATGTTTCTGAGCCATGGCACATCCAGTGTTTTACTGACACCCTAGGGTTCTGTTGTATTGCGACTCCGGGCAGACGCAGGATTAGAGTTATTTGAACTGATCTCTGTTAGAACCTTTTACTCATCCTCCGCCCAGCCATTCATTCTGGTACGCCATGGAGCCCGCTGCTGTCTGCTAGACACCCGGCAGCTCTCTCAGGTCCTCTGCTTATTTTTCTGAAATTGATTAAGTGCTAAATTGCTCATGACCTATAAAGACTTACAAATATAAAAATGACTTTGCCATGACAACAAGCCGCAGAGGGAGGGTGATTTCAGTCCATGGCTGCCTGCAGACTCACCCTAAGTCAAACAGCTATAAAAAGCAAAGAACGAAATTTTGCACGAAATACAAAAAACCCCCAACAACTTCCAAAATAAAACCTACCCCAACCCTAAACAGTGAAGCACTGCTCATCAGCAAAATGTCATGATTAAACATTTAAATGCCGAGGGAAGACATTTGCATATTTACAGGGAAAGCCTCTACAGCGGTGAGATTACATTACCGAAGCTCTCAGCAATCAGCCGGTGTTGGAACACACACAATCAGCTAGACAATGAGAATAATGAAAGCGCCGTGTATAGTTGTAACCAAGTTTATCTGATTACAGGACAAGCTGGTGATGTAACAGTCTCATAATGCCTTCCTTATCCCATCATTTTCGTAACTTTTTTTAAATTCCCAGAAAATCCCCGGGACACTTGTCATTGTCTGCCGTCTCTGATGGAACCTTTCAGTCCACACCGCTCTGCACTCATGAACGTTGCGAACACCGGACAAAGAAGCCTGCAGTATCAGTAGAGCTGTCGGAAGCAATCCCAACAGTGGAGGACCAAGATGATTTCTTGGACAGAACATAGACACAAACCATTCACGGTTGTCGGTTGCATTCATGAAGCACTGCTTCTGGGCCTGGGAACAGAGCACAGACCGGTGGGATCGCATCATAATGCCGGTTTGGGATGAAGAGCAGGGGATGAAGAATTTTCGGATGCCCCATTCCTGGATGTGTGTGCCAAGCTCATCCCAACCTTCCAGCACAGGGACACCTCAGCTTTCACGCCACTCTGCCGCTGGACTCTGGCATACCCTTTCACCTGCATCCCGTGGGCCATCTTTCCCTAGATGGCCACATTTCTATGACTGGTTTGTAGCCCTGCCTGCCTAGCCTCTAGTCGCAACAGGCCCAGGAGAGCTTATATCTTCTGTTTGCTCTAGGCAGGGACATGTCCAGAACGCATAGCTGGGCTGGCCATCTTGGCCATTGCACACAAAAAGGCAGAGCTGCTGGGAGTGCTCATCAAGTTGAGCAGCCAAGAAAAGGCATTTCAAAAATATGTGGAGGTTTTAAAGCAGGGCGAGGACCCTGGAGGGGTTGGCAGAGAACTTTTGTGCCCCCTGGGCAGTGGAGTTCACAGTTGTGACCAGAGCGGACACTGTCAGGCATTGTGGGACAGCTGCTGGAGAACTGTTACGGTCAACATATGCTAGGCAGAATCCACAACGTCCACTGAAATGTTTATTTGAAATAACTGTTTCAGAACTTCCTCCAGTCTTCTTTAAAATAAAAATGTTTTTAGAGGTCCTAATCGAAATGAAACATTTTATTTCAGGTCTAACGAAACATTTTGTTCAACCGGAAATGCTATAGTTTTAAACTTTTCAGCATGCCAAAAATTGTGACCCTCTCCCCCCTTCCCAAACTGTGTTGTGTGATTGTTTTGAATGGCCACTGAACCGAAAAATCAGATATTCATACCCAGCTCCACTCAGAAGGTGAGACCAGATGATCACAATGGTCCTGCCTGCCCTTAAAAATCTGCCAATTCAAACAAATAATAATTTAGCTTACCTAAAAATTGTTAGTATTGGATGACTATTGTTCCCTGGATTCTAAATAGCAATTTATTTTTGGATCAGGACCAGTCCATCTTTGCCAAGTATGGAATTCCAGTCAAGACAAAATTTTGACCCATAGTTTTTCTTTTTAAAAGCTGCTGCTTTTACGAGGCCTACTGTAAGATCTTTCCTTGTGCATTTCCTGACATATATGTGATCAAATCCCAACCTCCTTACAATCCATGTGTGTCAGCTGTATTAGGTGTTAGAAAGTAGTGAAAAGTCTGTTAGTTTAGTAGGACCAACCACGGTTGAGTGCAGAATTATCCGCTCTTACACTATATTCTCCTGAGCTTGCTCCAGTCAAGTTTTCTCAGTTCTAAGTAGTGTATATTCCCTCATTTTCTCTGGACACTGTTCTCTCAGATTAGCAGATCTCATCTGCCCAGGTGAGGCCTCAGTCCAAAGCATAACACAAAGGGCTGGAGCAGGGCCTTAATATTTCACAGCATTAAATATACACAGTAGCAGAAATAGCCTGGAGTTGATGACTCAGAATTCACTGCTTGTCACCTTCCACAGCACATTGCGTTTCTGCTGTTATGCTGTACCTTAGAGCCATGAAAGACCTTCCGATGTGAACCACGCAAATCATCCATGTGAAATAATCCGCAAATCAATGGCTAATAATAACGCCAACCCTCAGCTCAGATCCCAGCCGTGCAGATATGGGAAGACAACCGGAAACTAACTCTCTTAAACCAACGGACACCCTGGCAAGGGTGAGCTACAGCCTCCACGCACGGTGCTGTATTTACAGCCACGAGCTCTCCGCTGTCTCTCTCTTTTCCTTTTGAAGTTAAATGTTTACACAGATCAGCTAATAAAAAAGAAGACTTAATAAAAGGGAAACGGAACCGTCGTACTGTAGGAGCACCATCCAGAGACAGATTGATCTTCGGGAACAGACTGAAAGAACGTCATGCATCGCATGTATACTCTGGGCTGTGGGGTACGTCTTCACAGCAGTGTGGAGATGCGAGTCCCAGCTTGGGAAGATGAACACACGGTAGCTCTACTCAAGCTTTGCAGTGCAGCTGTTGCAGCCTGGGTGACGGGAAGAGTTAGTGACTTGAGTAAGGATCCTGGGTGGAGTAGGGTTATACTCCACGCAGCTAGCCCCTCCTGCCATCTTCGCTGCCATGGCCACGCAGCTATTTTTAGGCACCAGCTTGAGCAGACGTAGTACATGTACGTCTAGGGGAGTTGGTTGCCATCAGCCATTCAGGAGCCAGTGCAGCTCCCCAGAAAGTGTGTTGAATTCCATTCTGACCCGCACGCCAGGTTCTGACTGCTGAAATTCTGTTCCTGACGATGATGTGGGAGGTGGAAGGAGGCCAGCTGCCCATTCTTCCAGCATGGCAGGCGGGTTTTTGGCCAGGATCCAACACGCAGCTCAAGGGTGCGTCTACACTTACAAGTCAGGTCAACTTAAGGAGGCTTCAGTCGACCTAACTTACTCCCTGTCCACACTGGGCTTTTATTAAATCGAATTAAGCTGTTCCTTAAGTAGACATAAGGAAAACTCAAGTCAACTTAATAACACCTAGTTTTAGGTCGACTGAAGCCAGTGTGGGTGGGGATTAGTGCCTAAATCGACCTTATTAAGTCGACTTAACAAAGTCGACGTAACTTTTCTAGTGTAGACAGCCAAAGAGCAGGTTTTCTTTAGGGGAAGGATGCCAAAATGGCTTTTCTCTTTCCGCTTATCACCTCTCTGTTTCCAATGTCAGGCCGCCTTTCCGGGGACTCAGCTTGAGTGCTGGACACATGTTCACTTTTTCATCCTCCTTCCCCAGTGGTGATAATTCTATGGCTATCTTCCCTGGGGCTAATTTGACAGCTTTGTTTCCATACACACACACCACCTAACAAGAGGAATGATCAGCATGTTGCCAATCCACATACAATGTCTCTCGTGACGCCTTCTAGGCAGAGATTATGAAGACAGTGAGTTGGGTTTCACAGAGTGTGTCAGGCCTGGTGTGGGTGACAGGAGCATGGATCCTCCGCCAGTTGGATCATGGGTATTTTTTAGTGCCTGATCCTGCAGTGCTTGCACATGCAGCACTCCTACTGGAGAGCCTGCCTTGGAACACCAGGATTGCGCCATTGACCAGCAAGACAGATTATACACGGCACCGATAGAACTGAATCAGACCAAAAACAAAAACCCAAGGATGGAACGCTCCCGATGCCTTAGGGAAGTTTGGATCAGGATCCAGATTTTCCAGCTTGGTCCCATCTCTTTCCAGTCACTCCACTGGAATTACATTTGAAGCAGAGCTTTGTTTATTCTCACTTTCTCAAAGATACAGTACTTCTTTTCGCTCATTCTTTGTCTGGCCTATTTCGACTGTACACTCGATGAGGCATGCAACTGTCTCCTGCTGTGCATATGTCCAACGCCTAGCACAATTTGGGATCCAATCTGAATGGGAACCTTTAAGCACTACTTTACCAATATCTATACTAGAGCCTCAGCTATTAAGGTGATTGACTTCCATAAAGGATAGCGCAAAAGCCCCCTGCAATTCGGTTTGCAGAATAAGTGGCCACAACGTCTGGAATCACGTATGTTGACAGCAATCAAGGTGCCTCAGAATGCTTGAAGAGAAATGTTGAAAGTTAGCAAGAGGTGTTCCCAAATCCCTTCTGATAATAGTCTGCTGCCAGCCAAGAGTGGGGAGGAAAATATTAATTTGCTTCTTGTGAGATAACTTCTTGGAGACATTTGGTGGAGTGATGAAATAGAACATTCATTTCCAAAATACACCTATCCCTGAAATTTGAGCATCATTCACAGGGTGTGGGGGGAAAAACAATATTTCATTTTCCCCTCCCTACGGATGCTGCTCCCCAAGGTCACGGCAAAAGTCAAGGCATTCATTTAAAAACTGGTTTTGTGTTTCCATGAAAGGAGTCATCAGCAGAATTGATTGCACAAACGCTGGCCCAGCAAACTCAGCCCTGATGGAAATTGTTTCTGAGAGTCCATGCAATACATAGCAAGAGCTGTTCTGCCATCAGCCGCTCCTTGATCTGAAATGATGAACTTCAGACAGTTGTGGCTTGAATCCTGATCAGCTTCGGGCATTAAAAATTAACCAAAACACGTTCTCTTGCTAGAAATGGATTTAGCGCCGGGGAAGAGAACTGCAGATTGGCCAGACTGAAGCTATTTGTTTATCTGAAGACTAGCGCATAGGACAAGCAATGGCTGAAGGATCCGCTTTTGGGGTGAGAAGTGTGTTTGGTCTCCATGTCCGTTCAGGCCTTCGCCTTCATGCTGAGACTGCTAAGAGCAGAGGTCAAGTAGAGATTCTGCCATGGCTAACATGCGACATGGCCATCTGTTTGCTTAGAACTTGCCTGTCAACCACTAACTCCTGAGAAGTAGATCATTTTAGGGCTGTCAGCAGATTTAAATCACTATCTGCCTGGTTTGCACCTAGATCCTGATCCCCAAAGGCCAGTCTGCCACGGAGTCAAGTACAGGATCGGGGCCCAAGGGATGAAAAGCCCATGACCCACCCAGTCCCTTTTATAAGGATAATCCCCACTTCCCAAAGCTTAAATAAATGGACACGGACCACTTTCATGGTCATGTTCTTAAAAGATTATCGCTTTCTGGGCTGTTGTGGAGAAATCCAGTAGCAATAGGTTCAATCAAACTTTCCTCTGCTGGTAGGAGTAAGATGTCTTTACCTGAAGTATAGAATTCAGCCACACAATGTCTTTATTTGCCATACAAGGCACAGCTTACCCACCTATGGGGTTGCAAATAGATGACATAGGGTCATGACCTTGACAGATGATTGGAAGTCCTGGCTAGATAAAAGGAAGATTTCCTGGTTGGGATTGGAGGTTGTGGTATGGAAAAGTGGAGTTTTGGTATGGAAAAACTTGAAACAACTTGTATAGAGTTCCAGAGAGTGGGTGAGGCCTGGTAAACGACAGAAACAAAGCTAGAGTTCAAGCTGTGTTGAAGCCTCTTTGTGGCTCTCACTGTTTTCTTTAACAAACCCCTTGGGGAAGCCCTCAACCTCACTCAGGCTCCTTTACACTGGGTAAAAAGGGTACAGAAGCTTAAAGGGGTTTTAAAAGGCCCAGTACTGGCTGGGAGAAAATTGCCCAGGTGCAGGAATCGCGGAAGACAGCGGTAAGTAAGATAAGGCTGACTTCCAAGCACCACCTCACAAACTCTGGAGTAGAGGACATGCTCAGGATGAGACTGAACAGTACCACTGCTGTGAGCAGACAGGGCCACGCTCCTGTAACTAAGATTGTCCCAGAGGGCTATCTAAGTGATGCTAGGGAACGCGGCACTCCTTGGCAAAGTACAAAACTGAGAAGCTGTTAAAGTGGCCCAAAGCCACTTCCGCTTCTCCTGCTCTTATGTCGTGAGGTCTGTGCTGGGTTTCTTAGACTCCACGGCTCAGGTTCCACCAGCTGCTTGCTAGTCAAGCCTGTTGCATTTCAGCCAAAGCCCAACGCACAAGCTGCGAATAGAGTTCAAGCGGGTTCTTGACCCACGTCAATGCACAGAACGCATCAGCTTGCACCATCAGTTTCACTCCTCCTCTTGTCTTTGCTAATGTCCTTGTTCTGCAGCATGTACTGATTCTGCTGGCTTCTGCTCTATTCACATGCCATTCACTGCAACATTGGAACAGCAGCAGTTTAGAACCACCCTGCTTCTGCATTTCACTTATTATCGTGCAGTGCTAAACATGGTGGGGGGGCGGGAGAGCCTTCTCAGTTACGCAGCAGCAAACCCACGAAGTCAGTTTCCATGAGCGTGACTGAAATCATGCATCATTATTTTTAGGGGCTATTTTCTTCCTCTTGCGTAGGCTGAAAGACCAATCTGCCTGCGTACAGGACGTCAGCTCCTGACAGCCGCGTTGCCAGCCTACAGTTCATCCAGAGTTATTCTTTGTGCCTATCTGGCACGGCTATTAAAAGTCACCTGGCAAGAGGATCCCATCTCGCTAAACCCCCCCCCCCCTCCCCACTTGAGTCCACCCTCCACACGAGCTGCAGACAGACAATTATTGAATCGCTGAAGCTTTGCAACTGGAGCTTAGCTGGAGACATCAGGGCAAGGAAATTAGCATTTCCCATGAAAAATCACATGAACTATAAAGGATCCTCTTGGCAGATACCTGAATAGACTCATTTTGTACCAAGATTGCTACATTTCCTCTATCTTTTCCATCAGAAGATATATGCTATCTGCTGCCCCTTCCCCCCCATTCCACTTCTTAAAAGGTCGCTTCTCATGCCCACTGGCTGATGAGACCTGATCTCAGGACCGTGAGCCACCTGGAAATAAGCAGATGACGTGTCAGCCTGACCCTGATTTCGATCACTCTGGCTGACTGTGACTAGTCCTCAATGCAATAGGGTACTGTGGGCAATTTCTAACACATATTGGGGCACCAGCTGAGGTCAGGGCCCTCTTGTGCTACGTGCTGTCTACCCTCACGGTGAGAAGCAGTCCCTTCTACACAAAGTTTAGAGACAAAGTAAACAGGATCCCCCCCAAACTTTCAAAAGCCCCGAGTCAGGTCCCAAATGTCAGGAAATGGGTTTTTAAGATCCGGGTCCTTTTCTTTGACATCGGGGCTTCCAAGCCATCCGGGTGCGCTGGTGTCGTATCCTCAACCAGGAGGGCTGGACACATCCAGTTTTGTCCTGGGATTCTCGCACAGCCCGTCTCCAGGAGCTGACACATTAAGTAAAACACTCGCTGTCATAACACCCTTGACAGGATCGGCAACAGCTGGCCCCATTTTACAGGCCAGAGAACAGAGGTTCAGACAGATAAGTGACTCGTCCCAAGATCATCTGAGACAGTGGTTCTGAAACTTATTTGATTGCACCCCCCTCCCCTTTGTGGCTGTAATCATTTAAGCCCCTCTGTCCCGACACACACGTTATGGCACTGAGATCCTTCAAAACCGGGTGCTCAGCCAGCAGCTCTGGCTATCCTAGAACTTCTCACACACCCCCAGAATGCATTTCACACACCTGTCCGCCCAGCTGTTTGGGAGCCTCTGCTTCAGGAAGTCTGCGGCAGAGGTGGGAATTGAACCCACAGCTCCTGCATTGCTGTCTATTGCCTGAACCACATATTATGGATCACTGCATAAGGGTATTGGTGCAACACAGTGAGCTGCAAGTACATTTTTTATGGTAAGTGAACCAGACCCATCTATTCCCATTCCTAGGAGCACTGCCAGCCAATCGAGGGAGGTAATTATTCCCCTCTATTTGGCACTGGCGAAGACTCACTGTTTTCAGTTTTGGTCCCCCATTACAGGAAGGGTGTGGAGAGAGTCCAGCAGAGGGGGACAAAAATGATCAGGGGGCTGGTGCACAAGACTTATGAGGAGAGGCTGAGGGAACTGGGCTTCTTTAGGCTGCAGAAGAGACGAGTGGGGGGGGATTTGATAGTGGCCTTCAGCTACCTGAAGGGTCTTCTATGGAGGCTGGAGCGAGGCTGTTTTCAGCGGTGGCAGATGACAGAATTAGGAGCCATGGTCTCAAGTTGCAGTGGGGGAGGTCTAGGTTGGATATTAGGAAAAAGTTTTTCCCTAGGAGGATGGTGAAGCACTGGAATGGGTTACCTTGGGAGCTCAGGTAATCTCCATCCTGAGAGGTTTTGTAAGGTGTAGCTTGAAAAAGCCCTGGTTGGGATGGTTTAGTTGTGGGTTGGTCCTGCTTTGAGCAGGGGGTGGGGCTAGATACCTCTTGGGGTCCGTCCCAACCCTCATCTTCTATGATTCTGTGATTCACTGGGAAGACCCTCTCCAGAGCAGCCTACCATTCATCAGGGGACTGGGTGCAATGAGCAGATTCTGTGGCAGAAATGTGGAGAAGTGCCAGATTCACAGCAATCGTGCGGGGCGTCTTGTCTCCCATAGTTCCCACCACATATTACAGATGCTGGTGAGCGTCAGCCTTCCCCTGGTGCAAACAGGGAAACGAGGCACAGATGGGCCAAGCACACCGCCAAACTGCAGCAGAGATGGGAAGAGACGTCACACGTCCCAGTATCTGCAGATCCTCAGACGACCAGTTCTTCCAGTGATCCCCACTGGGGTGGAACACAGTGCCCGCGAGGACGGCACATATGTGACGACTGCCAAGGCCATCCTTGGTGGGGGGCAAACGGGGCGATCTCCCCGGACCCCACGATTACATGGGCCCCGTGCTGTCCCGCTCCCAGTGGGGCAGTGCAGGGCCCCTGCCGCGGCCCCTCCATGGCTCTGCTTCACCCTATTCCCCGCTGCCTTTTTTGGTGAGCTGAAGGTGGTGGGGCAGGGCGGGAGCACTTTACCCAGCCTCTGGGCTGGCCCTCCCTGCCCCCAGGATGGAGCAGGCAGGCCCAGGGGTTGGGCAGGTATGTGGGGCCAGGTCCACATGATGGTCCCTGGCCGTGGCTAGGGCCGGGGCCGGATACCCGCCGGCGGGCGGCCTTGGGGCCGGGGCTAGAGCCGGGGCCAGCTCCCGCCGCTGGACAGCCTCATGCTCTCAGCCAGGGCTGGGGCCGACTCCCAGTCCCCGGGGGCCAACCAGGGTCCCTGGGGGGCAGAGCGGGCTGGCGCACCACCACGCTCCTCTCCAGCATGGGGGCGGGCAGGGCCCTGCCTAGGCTGATTGGCCCTGGGCCCCACTCCCCCCGAGGGACGGCCCTCGACTGCGAGATTCACTGACACAGTGATTTATACTTAAGGTGTGTCTTTATCGCAAACGTAACTTTGCAGGGCGCTGTGCCCATCTCACATGAGTTCATGGGGTGTTTAGCCTGGGCTAGCTAGCCTGTCCCGGGATAGCTTTTCAAGTGCTCTTCTCACTGGGGCTGGTAAGACACTCCCCGACTTTCACGGTGAGGACCAAGGATAACCCGCTCCAGTGCTAACATCCGTCCAGTGCCTTCCCATCATCCTCTCATGGGCCCAGAACGACAGATGGGTTCTCCCAATATTCACTGGGAAGGAATCTTCCAAACTCTCCTCTATTTGTACCTCACTCTGATACATTTCCTCAGCTTGGTCACCTAAAAAGGTGTGGGAATCTCCCTCACGTCCTTGGTTGTGCTGACCGACCCCAAGAATTCATACAACTTCTCCACAATGGCCGTGTCTTCCTCGAGTGTGCCTTTAGCTCCTCGGTCACCCAGAGGCCCCGCCAATGGTTTGGCAGGCGCCCTGCTTCTGATGTACTGAAAATATTTTTTGGTATTAGTCTGAGTCTTTACTCTTCAGATTCTTTTTTTATACTTTCCCATTGACTTGCTCCTTTCTATTTTCCTCGACAGGATTTAACTTTCAATTTTTAAAGGATGCCTTTTTGCCGCTAACTGTTTCTTTTGCTTTGTTGCTTAGCCATGATGGTACTTTTTTTGGTCTTCTTAATTTTTTTTTTATTTGGGGCACACATTTATTATTTGGCTATTTGGTCTTTTTTTTTCATAAAGGACCATGAGTGTAGCTAAGCAATTGGCTGTACTATTAATCAACACTCAGGACATTTAAAATGGATGCACCTGCACATAGGAATCTGCATTTAGAGCCCATAACTTTTCTTTCCTGGATCCTGCCTCAAGGGTATAAGAAGCAGGTGCCTGGTGAGACTTTGAGGCCACATCCTCCCCCAATTCCTCATTTGACAATCTCTCTCAAGTGCATTTCACCAGTGGCAGAACAATGTTTTCTCTCTCCCCACGTTCCTGACTCTCCCTGCTCCAAACAGCCCCCTCCTCTGCTGCTCCTGTCATTCAGAAAACCAACCTGATGGAGAAGAGTCAAGAAAATTATCCTCTGCATGTTTTCGAAGCAGCTTGGCATTTAATAAGTGCATTCCACATCTCCAAAGGTCAACTAGATTCATACTGCTGCAGCGGCTCCTTGTTACATATTTAGAAAAATAATTAGAAACACGGTTACTACAGGTGAATCGCCTTGTCTCTGGGCAGCGTAATTGGTTGTCTCTTTGAGATGCTAAAGAAATCACTGCAAAACTTAGCAATACGATCGTGTTGTTTGCTGCCCATCCAATGGGCCAGGATCAAGGTATCATTGCAAACCTAATTTCAGGCTATGTTACAGCATTGTGAGGTGCTTGTTAAGGAGGTATCTTTGATAACTAAGGGCAGTTCAGGTCAGGGAGTGCTTTGCCAATGACGTCAGTGAGAAAAGGATTGGGTCCAATCATTTCCTATATCTGTGTCTGTCGGTCTAACTATCCATCCCTAAACATCCATTCTCATACTGAGTCATCTGGCTGGCTGGCTGGCTTTCTACCCCTATACATACTCTTCCCATCCATCAAACAAACATCTCTCCTTCCTCATACATAATCTATGTATTGGTCTCTCTGTTCTCATACAAAATCCTGCATCTATCCACCTATCCATCAGCCTAACTATAAAAAAAACCAAAAACCTGCCGACGCGCTAGAGAGCAGCACACTGGGATGAAAAGAAAAATCCTGCCAAATATCATTACACAAATTCATGTTGACCAACTTCATACCCCCTTTTGTGTTCGCATCCCAGGGATGTTCTAAGAGTACGCCCAGATCCGGTTCTAAGGGTACATCTACAGTGATTCCGCTGTGTCGGGGTCCACGGATTGATCAAGCAGCCAGTGGAGACCTGCTCAGTTGATCCCAAAAGTACTCTCTCTTCGACGCAAGTAACTCCACCTCCTGGAAAAAAGTAATGCTGTGGCGACTGGAGGGCATTTCCTGTCGGCGCAGTGCAGTGAAGATGCCGCAGTAAGGGAGCGTAACTAAGTAGATGGGAGATACGTGTTCTACAGAATGCTTGTGTTTCTTCTGTCAACCCAGCGCAGCAGCGTTCTCCAGGCCTAAGACGTATACTCTCCAATCAGAAGACAGAAGCATATCATGTGAAGTACGACCAGTGGTTAAAGTAAGGGGGAACGCACCAGAACGCTGTTCCGAGGCCCACAATTTTTAGGGGCCAGCGTTCCGGGGCCCCTAAAAATAGAAAACCCAGGTGGAACGGTGCGTTCCGCCCAGGGGCCCCAGCAAAGCCGCAGACTCGGGCGGAACACTTGTTCCGCCCTGTCTGCTGCGGCCAGGCTGGGGAGCTTCAGATCTCCCGCCCTGAGCATGCTCAGACTGAGTGTGCCAAGGGCGGGAGCTGCCTGGCCTAGGATCGGCTCTGCCGGCGATCCCTGCAGCTCCGGACCTCCAGCCAGCTGTACGACTCCAATCAAAACCGCTTGAATTTCAGATACCAAATGTTCATCATGGAAGTGATGGTGAGTGGAGAATGGAAGAAGAAATTATTTGGTGAATGCTGAACAAAGGCTATGTCTGATTAACATCAGAGACAAGTAGCCAACAGAAGAAGAGGGGAAATTCGCTGAATAAACAGTGCATTACCAATTATTGTGCCTGGATCTTATGCAGAGCAGGTGTATGAAAAACATCTTGTTGGCTGCCCAGCTGCAAACCGAGCTGCATGGATAAAGGTGGCCCAGATAGAGCATAAAGTGATAGGCAAGGCGAGGCATGGTGGACTGCAGCTGGCGAAGGTGGGCTGACCAACCTCGTGTGAGACTGAGATCAGATTCGTAGCCCAAGAGCCAAGCTGTGTCGGGAGAGGGGTGAGTTGGCTAAATTGGCGAGAAAGGTTGGCTCAGGGAATGATAATGTTTTTCCAGGAGGGCTCCATTTAATCTTAATCACACGCTTGTTCTCCCCTCCAGCACCTCTTCTGTCATTTGCAAGTGGTACGGAGCATTTGGTCTGACGAGCAACACACTGCCTGTGGTGTGGATTTATTTCAACCTGTATTTCATCAGCAGCAATTCATTACATCACATTAGCCGCATCGCAGGTGAGATTGATCTGATGAGACCTGATGGGAGAAGATGTCCAAAATGATCTACTGTCGAGCAGCTCATCTCTCCCAGCGTAACACCAAGTGCATTCAGAACCAACTGACAGCAGCCTGGGTGCCTGCTGGAAGGAGCAGCTTTCATTTCAAATGCTCTGAATGCCACAAAATCATCTGTGAGCTCTGCAGCCACAGCAGGAAGACCACCGCCATTGAGGGATAAGGAGGAAAGCAATCAAACTTGACCAATAAGGTTTGCAGATCAGGTCATGGGGAAACCCCTGCTTCTTCTGTGCCGGGTTGTTCGCTGAGGGAAGTACATGAGTGCCTGGAGTATTTGAAGAGCTGTTTGCTGTCTTTAAAAACATCAGGAGGGTAAAGATCAGAGAGCGGAGACGAGCTACTGAACCTAATGGCCAATGTTGGCTCAAGAACAAATGGGGATAAACTGGCCAGGAATCCTTGTTGTGAGGAAACAAGCAGAAGGTTTCTAAGCCAGGAGAGGAGGCAGGTCCTGTGACAGCCTCCTAAATGGAAGTAGTGTAGGAGAGGGGAAGAGGGGGAGAAACAGTCGAACTAGACTTGAAGATGGTGTTTGATAAATGGCTTAAATGCCGGGATAGCCTATGATAGCAAGAGATGGGACTTGATGACCTCTTGGGTCGTATCTCCTGAGTTCACCTCAGTCTCTACATTGAAATTCTGCTGGGATTACCCAGCACCAGCCAGTCCCTCGGCCCCACTGTATGTTAGCCTGGTGTGATGTGCACTTACGGCTTCACCAGGCGTCAGCCGAGCTCATCCACGCCAGAGACACTATCTCTCCATCTTGACAGCCCCATTGTGCTGCGGCTAGCAGACGCCTGACAGACCTCTTCCTACTGCAAATAAACAACGTGCCCTGCTCCATCGAGGCCTGTGCTGATGAATACCCGGGCTCTGAGCTCTCCTGTGCTGATTGAGATTAGCCACCCTGGCCCCCATCCAGGGGAGCAGGTGGAATTCCAGGGCTGCCCCTAGGGATGTGGATGGCACCAGCTGCGTGTTTTCCCACTCGCTGGAGGAGGCAGGGCTGAGATGAAAGAGAGCCCCAGGAGAGCTGAGACTTGGCGAGCTGATTTTTTTATTCCTCGTGGCAGATCAAACAAGGAACAAGTGGCAGTTGGGACAGGAGATTGTAATTTTTGGACAGGGAACGCTGCAAAGAGGACAATTAAGGATGCTGTGACATGAATGCTTATTATAGGAATAAAAACGCCCACACCAGGTCAAACCAATGTCTAGCCCAGGATCCTGTCTTCCAACTGTGGCCAATGCCGGGTGCTTCAGAGGGGATGAAGAGAACAGGCGATCACGGAGTGAGCGATAGGCGTGTAGGTTGAGGGTGGTTACGGGGCTGATGTAATTCTCATGGTTCTATAATAGACGGTTCTTTCTGTGCTACTAAATCACTCCAGATGGGTTTGGGTTGGTTCCTAGAGAAGTAATTAAGTCCAAATCCTCACCTCTTCCCAGTGGTGTACCATTGTTTTCCAGTGCCAGGAGCAGGGCCGTCCCTAGGGGGGAGCGGGGCCCAGGGCCAATCGGCTGAGGCGGGGCCCCAACCTCCATGCTGGTGGGGAGTGCGGCAGGCCGGCCCACTCTGCCCCCCATGGACCCCGGTTGCCCCCAGGGGAGCCAGCCCCAGAAGCCAAGGCCGGGAGTTGCGGCGGAGATCCGGGGCCGCGGCCGCAGGGGGCGCCAGCAGCCGACCACAGCCAGGGATCCTTCCTGGCCTAGGTGGCCCTGACCAGGGGTGTTGGGAAGGCCTGGGGGTGGGGAGGAGCGCCGGCCCAGGGGCCAGGGGAAGCACTCCTGGCGTGCCCCACTGCCTTCGGCTCCCAAGGTAGCGGGGAGCAGGAGGAAGCACGGCTGTTGGGGGCCCACATAACCACAGGGCCTGGGGCGATCGCTCCATTCGCCCCCCCTAAGGACAGCCCTGGTGGGGCCCACGTAACCGCGGGGCCCAGGGCGATCTCCCCATTCGCCCCCCGCAAGGACGGCCCTGGCCAGGAGGCCAATGTTGGCTTTTGTGCCCCCACTTCACCAGAGGTGGCGGTTGTGCTGTTGTGGTGGGGAGTAGCCGCGGAGTCTGCAATAGCCCGTGGCTGCACAGGAGCAGAGCTCAGCAGCCTGCAGCAGCCAGGGAGGCTCAACCATTTTGCTCCCCACCCGGACACACTCACAACAGCTGGCTATGAGCCACTCTGTGGCTGGCCCATCTCCCGAGCAGCGTGGCATCTGCCCCCCTCAAAACCTTAGCCCTCTCCCATGTGGGCCTGGCCAGCACCCCCTCCTGGTTGGCACCCTGGATCTTGGCCCCCTTGGGTAAAGCTCACCTGTGCAGGAAACAACTCTCTTAAGGACTAATCCAGGAAGTTGGAAAGACATACCCCGGAATTAGGGACCTTCCCACAACTTCCCACCTTCCAGCCCAAATACAAGGTGTCTTTCTTCAACCTGCCTTCTCTGTCATCGATGCAGAGCAGCCGTTCTATGTAAAAGAAGCAAATGAAGAGATTTGAAAACATGATTTCTTTTGTTTATCTTTTTTTACGGTGCAAATATTTGTAATAAAAAACAATCATGTAAAGTAAGCACGGCCCACTTCGAATTCTGTGCTGTAATTGAAATCAAGAGGTTTGAAAATGTAGAAAAGCATCCAAAAACATTGCTAATCCATTTAAATTGGTGTTCTGTGGTTGTTCAAGAGGACGATTAAAACTGTGATTAATTGTGACTATTTTTTTAGTCTTGTGATTGATTGCAGTTCTTTTTTTTTTTTTTCAATAGTTCGACTGCCATCACTGAAACCTTTCATGGAGATGCATCTCTTCCAACAAAAACTTAATCAGGAAGGGATTTTGGGCCCAGCCTTTCTGGTCCCGTCAGATCCGAGAGAGAGACCCGAATTACGAACATTCGCTTTTGGAATTGAAAACACTCTGTGAAGGAGTACACTGAGATATTCAGAGCCAGCCTGAGTCTCAAACAGAATAGCCTGGCACAAGTAAGGGACAGAATGAAGAAAATGATTATCTTCTTTCCCATAGGATTGATCCACTCCTGCCTACCTCTCCCCCTGCCCCATAGACCCTTCTAGGCAGCTGCTTCAATGTGAGAGGCTGGGGTTTGGAATTTGCCCCTCTTTGCAGCCACCAGAGGAAATTGACATGATACCCGTTGTCCATCCTCTGCTATAGCAACTTCCAGGTTCCAATGAAACAGCAGTGTGTCTCTTGTGGGGAAATTGCCCTCCCAAAGCCCTTTGTGTGTCCGTCCAGTGCATTGGGAACCATTCATTGTAACTGGTGCATTAACGACGAGATAACGAAGTACTTAGTGTTAGCCTCCTGGTAGGATTAAAAGTTTATTCTTGGGGACAGCAGTGACTAATATTGCAGTGTGTGCTGGCACCCATGACCCCAGTCGGTGCCAGGCCAGCTGGTCGTTTTTGTGAGTGACTTAATGCTATAACCCTGGTCCATTTCTAATCGGAGCTATTCAGTTTTGCCCATCCACAATTTCCCCTGTAATTTCAGTTGCAGACTTAGGTGAAGTGTTGTTATGTGCTACATTGTTATTAATCAGTATTACTAAAAATCATTTGTGCTACAGTGTTCCAGAGAGGCCCCAACCACAATCAGGGTGGTGTTGTGCTAGGCACTGTATAGATACTTTGTAAGAGATCATCCCTGCCCTCCAGAGTTTCCAGCCTATATAAAAACAGATAGAAAAAAAATTATTATGCCCATTTTATGGATGGGGACCTGAGGCTCGGAAGGATTGAGGCCAGATATTCAAATGAGTGCAGCACATTGGGTGCTGAGCGTTTGACAATCTGGCCGTAAGAATCACAATGGGAGAGCACTTTTGGAAATCTGCCCTTTATTTAGATCCCTAAGTGGGAACAGAGTTCCTTATACCGAGACCCGACTTGCTAAAGGTCACATGGTGCAGAATGGAATTGAGATCTTCAGAGTCCCACAGCAGTGCCTTAATCAAAAGACCCTCCTTCCTCACATAGCTGCATAGAGGAGAAAGAACATTCAGATAAAATGTTTAAACCATTTCCTGCCCTCTTCTCCCTGAGTTAAACTAGACTTCCATTGCTTTGCAGCATCATTATGCCCTGCTCTGATTGATTAGCTCTCATTTCCAGATTACGGGAGGGCGTCAGTAAATTAGCTCATTCCCCTGCCATGGAAGACCTGCTCAGAACTCTTAGTAAAAGCTCATTAGTCTTTTAGAGTCCCCCCTTCCACCTCCGAAAGTCTTTGTGCTGGTAAAAAAACCTCAGAGATGCCGATAACATTCACAGCTCTGAAGCTGAGATTATTAATTGTGTTCCCTGCAGCCCTAGGGAACCCAGCCAGGCTTAATGAGACTATCTTGCTGTTACTGTTGTTGAATGAAAGGATCATTCCCATTCGAAATGGACTGGGACTCCTGGCTTCAGTCCCCAGCTATGCCACAGGTGTCCTGTATAATCTTGGGTGAGTCACTTTGCCTGAGGTTTTTAAAGGTACTTCAGCATGCCCCTAGGACACCCTTAAACTCTCAGGGTGCATCTACATTTAGAAATTAAGTTGACTTAAGGGGGCTTAAGTCGACTTAATTTACGCCGCGTCTACACTGGGCTTTCCTTAGTTCAACTTAAGCTGCTCCTTAAGTCGAATTAAGGAAAAGTTAGTTCGAATTAATAACACCTTGTTTAAATTCGAGCTAGCACTTAAGTCGACCTTATTAAGTCAACTTAAGCCAGTGGAGATGCGAAGTAGTGCCTAGATAGACCTTTTTAAGTCGACTTAAAACATTAAGTCAACTTAATAGGGCCAAAAAGGGGCCATGTCTACACTTGAGAAGTTGTCGACTTTTGTTAAGTCGACTTAATAGGGTCCACTTTAAGTCGACTTAAAGTCGACCTTATTAAGTTGACTTCATAAAATCAACCGAACTTTTCAAGTGTAGACATAGCCTCAGAGTTGTCTACCCTCCACAAAAAACGAGAGCCCTGTGGCACCTTAAAGACTAATACATTTCTTCGGGCATAAGCTTTCGTGGGCTCCAATCCACTTCCTCAGATGCATGAAATGGAAACAACAGTTGAGAAGTAAATATACACCTGCCAGGAGGAGTAGCGTAATAACGGCAAGCGCTGACAAAGTCAATTCAATGGGGCAGGAGAGGCTCATTCACACCAGTTGAATAGAAGGTGAGAATGTGTGAAGACCGACAGTTACTTTTTGTAATGTGAGAACCATTCCACGTCCCTGTTCAGACCCACTCTGATTGTGTCGAGTTTGCAAATGAGTTCCACCTCTGCAGTTTCACCCTGGAGTCCGCTTTTGAAGTTTATTTGCAGGAGTACGGCAACTTTCAAGTCTGTTACTGAGTGTCCAGGGAGATTGAAGTGTTCTCCTACCAGTTTATGGGTGTTACCATTTTTTGTGTCCGATTTGTGTCCCTTTATTCTCTTGCGTAAGGAAAGTCCGGTTTGCCCGGTGTACATGGCAGAGGGGCATCACTGGCACATAATGGCATATCCAACATTAGTAGATGTGCAGGTGAATGAGTTCCCGATTGTGTAGCTGATGTGGTTGAGACCTGTGAGGGTATCACTAGAGTTGATGTGTGGGCAGAGTTGGCAATGGGGTTTATTGCAGGGATAGGTACCCAGGTTAGTGTTCTTGTATAGTGTCCAGTTGCTGCTAAGTATTTGCTTCAGGTTGGGGGGCTGTCTGTAAGCAAGAAGAAGCCTGCCTCCCAAGGCTTGGCTTCCGTACTACAACCTATTCCATGCTACAACCTATTCTGGAAGATGATCCCACACTCTCCTAAGCCTTGGGAGGCAGGCCCCGTTGCCTCTTAAACCATTCCTGACAGGTGTTTGTCTAACCTGCTCTTAAAAACTTCTAATGATGGAGATTCCACAACCTGCCTAGGCAACTTATTCCAGTGGTTAATCACTATGACAGTTAGGAATTTTTCCTAATGTCCCACCTAAACCTCCCTTGCTATAATTTAAGCCCATTGCTTCTTGTCCTATCATCGGCAGTTAAGGAGAACAATTTTTCTCCATCCTTCTTGTAACAAACTTTTAGGTACTTGAAAACTTATGTCCCCTCAGTCTCCTCTTTTCCAGACTAATAAACCCATGACATCATGTGTGGAGTTTTGGGAATGCTCATGACATACTAAATACTATTGTGGTAGCGTGTTTCCTGCAATGTCATGCATATGTACAGATCTGAGACTCTGTTATGTCACGTCCCCAAATGTGTCTCTCACATGGCTTGAATGGAAGCAGACAAACACGAGCTGTGTCTCCAGGCCCACCAGAGGCATGCCTACAGGCACAATGGCCTGGTCTGAGCATCTTGGAGCACCCAGGCTCAAGAGGGAAAACTCACATCCATTGTTGGACATGGACGGTCACCTGAGCCCAGGGAGTGTCGGGGAAACTTGTTAAGAGGCACCTATATCTCAGGCTCTCCCCTGGAGTCCATCTTCTAAGCAACATCAAAGACTGAGAATCCACCCACAGGGAGGGGGACTGGTTTGTTAGACTCCTCACAACCAGCCTGTGTGGTAAACTAATGGCATAGAGTGAAGAGATGGGAATATTGATTTTAGCTTAGATTACAATTTACCTTTTTGTTAATTGCGATTAACTCCTTGACTTATTAATAATCCGATTTATATTCACTTCAAATCTCGCTCTAGGCAATAAATTTATTTAACGGAAGCAGTGCGTGTGGATTGAGTGTGTGCAGAGACCTCACTGGGAGTGACAGAGCTGGTGCATATCGGTTTCTTTGATACGCTGACAGACAAGTGTAGGTAAGCTTGCCGGATCCGGTACCAGGCCGAATCCGTAAGGGCCAGCCAGTTTGCTATGGGTCATTGTATCAGTCCCATAGATCTACATGAAGCTGGCTTCCTTCCCCCCTTTGGAAACAGCTCCTGACCTGTCTTCAGAACTGAGCTCTGCCACATCATCTTTGGCAGCTCCCCTGGGTGACCTGATTTCTCTTGTTGTCTTCTCCGCACATCCTAACATCAAATGAGGGCCAGAGTTTGGCAGGGAGTCTCCTGGCTGGAATAGAGCAGAGGATCATTCTCATTCTGACAACTGCTGAAAAAACCAAGAAAGACAGCTCATGAATAATGAATCCAAAGCATTGTGAGCCTGACACGGTAATTGTTTCAGAAAGGAAGATAACATCGGCTGGGTTATTTTCTTGCCTCCGTGTCTGCCTGCGATCCTTTGGGACCCATTAATGAGGGATCTGTGTTTTGTCTCTGCAGGTATCATTCGTTGGTATTCCACTGTCGCTTGCTTCTCACAACCCCAGGCTGACTGGAATCTGAATGCAAACCAGGGAGCAAAAGGGGAGCCTCGCTTAGGGTCCTAGGAGATGCCATCTCACACCAAGCCAGCACTCCAGTTAATCCCATATCTAGTGGCTACCGTCAGGTGATTCAGTGGAGGGAGCCATGTACATTTAATTTAAAAGGAAGCCCAGCTTTGGGAGATCCCCATTTCCCTTCTAACGCTAATCACTTATAGATTCAGAGATTTAAAGGTCAGACAGGAATGTGCTGACGACCTGCCCAACCCAGAGCACAGAATTTCCTGCCCACTCCTGCAATAGACACCTCAACTGTGATTGAGTCCCTGAGGTCCCCAAATCATGGTTTAAACTAAGACTTCAAGGCACAGAGAAGCCACCAGCAAGTAACCCATGCCCCACACTATGGGGGAAGGTGAAAACCTCCCAGAACTCCTGCCAATCTGCCCTGGACCAGGAAAATCCCCTCTGGATGTTCTGGACATTTCAGAGCAGAGGGTTTTGTGGAAACTCACATGGCTACTAGTGATCAAGGCTGGGAGAGACCAGTGTGACTGTGGGGTGGCAGGCAGGCAGCAGGAATCAGCATCGCTGAACCATGCCTGTTCCACACCTCAGCGTATGTGCATTTGTTGGCTGGGAGCGCCAACAGCAGAACGTTTTAAGGGACTCGGCGTTAGAGCAAGCAGTGAGTCGGCCACTCCCTGGTGCGAATGGCACCCTAAAAAGGGACAATGACGTGATGGTCTCTGAACTCCACCGTGTGTCTATCGCTCTTCCCCCTCCCTTTGTTCAGCCTCCTGGCAAAGATCACAGAAATCCTGCCGTCAGCATGAAAACGAGACCACTCTGCTAATCAAAGCAAAACATCCCAGCAAGGAAGGGACCACCGTCTTATTTGTAGAGCAGACAGCACCTTGCACAGCACGCTGCATCCGTCACTGGACAGGTACCCCGGCCAGTAGGCCTGTCAAGAGAAACATGCCCCCCACTCCCATTTCATCCCAATTACCAATATCTTGGGGGCGCCCATGAGCTTGTGGCCCCCATACAGTTGTCCCCCGGCTTTTCTCAGGCCACATGGGCACTAGAAAGTTTTACTAGTCGCATTTTTTTTGCCGGCACGCAATATCGCACTGTTGCTAGAACGTGTGCTCGCTTTGCCCAATGTCTCACGTCCTCACCAGCAAAATGCACGCTGCTCTGTGGGTAACCATCCCAGCGTCCCCAGTGCTACCATCCAGCGCATTGCCTGCTGGGACATTTTTGCAGTGCATTTTGGGATACCTGTGCTCCGCTAAAGGAATTATGGGTGCTCAAGGTCACATTTCCCCACAATTCTTTTTATTTTATCCCATAATATTCACATTTTTAACACCCCTCTCCCCTACAGTTCCTCACACTGCATCTGTTCTCACTTTTTCTTGGGCTCTGGCGAGACCCATTACGGGTCTTAACCATTCTTATGGGTAAGCAGATGATAAAGCCATTCCTTGGTGCTGCTAACCAGAGAGATCCAGATCTAATATCTGTAATTATTCACACCCCCACATTGATCACGCCAGCTGCCCCTCTCCCCCATGGGCCTGTTAGTTGGACCTCAGTAGTATGCAAGGTCTTGGAAGAAATGTTGAACGAGGAAATAGTTAAAGACATCGAGGGTAACAGTAATTGAGATAAAACACTACATGGCTTTACAAAAGGAAGTTCGTGTCAGACCCACCTGATCTCCTTTTTTGAGAAGATCACAGATTTTTTAGACAAGGCAATGCAGTGGATCTCATTCACCTAGATTTCAATAAGGCATCTGTTACGGCTTCATAAGAGGAATTATTACTTACATTGAAAAAGATGGGGATTAATCTGAAAGTCGGATGGTGAAAGGAACGGGTGAAAGGGGAGACTACAAAGGTCCATACTGACAGGTGAACGGTCAGGCCGGAGGGAGCAATGTGGTCAGAGAGTAATTTGGTCCCTGTCGCTATGATCTTGACTGAAGTAAAACGGGAGTATGGAGAGAAAAGGCTTTCTAAGCTTTGCTCACCCTTTGGCATGGGATGGCTCAGAAAACCTGCTCCCAGCCAAATTGGAAGGCTCTGTGGCTTCGGAGGAACACATCTGAAAGTGCGGCAAAAGGGACTGGGTTGAAATGGCCCTTTTAAGGCCCGGTCTGCATTTAAAAGCTAGATCGCCACAGCACAATTTATTGACTAGGAAGGTGAAATTCAAACTCCGTGAAGTCTAGGTAGGGCTGATGTTGAAGGGAGTCACTGGACTGGGAACCAGCACACCTACCTTCTAATCCCAGCTCTACTACTGATCTGCTGGGTGGCCTTCGGCAAGCCACACTTTGCCACTCCGTGCCTCGGTTTCCCCTCCTATCCATTATCTATCTTGTCTATTTGGATTGTAAGTTCTTCGGGGCAGAGACTGTCCCTCACTCCCTGTAGACTGCACCCCGCACCACGGGGACCTGATCTCAGTTGGGATCAATACCCTAACACAGATTATAAGAAGAGTTTGTCCCCCATGGACACGGCTTAAAGCAGACCGCTACACTTGCCAGAGGCAACCAGTCTGATTGATCCCCTGAGCTATAAAAATCTTTGGCCGGAGGCAGTTTTGCTGGAATCGCTGCTGGGTTTGCTGTGTCATCAGCACAGCCTCCTGTTGTATATAGCCCCTCCTCACAATGCTCCCTGATTAGTTCTGATTAGCCCTATTCTGCGCCGCACCTTGATTATAAAGCCAGGTTCGTTTCCCTGGGCTACTCCCCGCTTCCTTCCCAATCAGATTCACTCCCCCGACACGTGTAGTGTCCATGGCCTACAAAGCCGTCTGGTATGCTGCAGCACTCAGAAGGACGCACATCCATGCAACATCCTAAAGGCACGAAACTACAAATGAAAGGAATCGCTAGCATGCAGTGCATTTCTGTGGATACGAGGTTAGCCGTTGAGATAGCCTCTGCTCAGAACCCAGCAGGAAGATCTTACTCATCTTACCATCATGGTACAGCTGGATGAGTAACTGATTTCTCAGTCTGGGGGCAGTTCGGGGGGGAAATGGCTCCAGGAAAACGGAATCAAATTTATTCTTTAAAAAAATGGGTTTTTTTGGTGAATTGAATAAGTCCCTTTTGGGTCTGTCTGTCTGTCTGGTCTCTGTATGGAGGCGTGGATTCATATCCCACTTCTAAAACCATGTAACGGTCTTAAGGGTTCATTAAAGACTGCACTCTTGAAGGAGTAAGGAACAGAACTTTAATAACACAGACAGGAGGGATTCTCAGGGGTGCAGCTTGGAGCAGCCATGTTAGATCACATCTCCCACTTCACACAACACTGGCCCACGCTGGGGAGTGTCTCTAAAATCACAACCTTCTACAAGCATCTCTCTGCCCAGGGATTCAAACCTCTACCTCCAGCGATGACAGAACTATTCACGTCAAATTCATGAAGGGTTTGGGGTTGACCGAAACTGCATTTTGAGTTGGAAAAAAAAAAAACCCTAGTCATACGAAATTGTCACTGAGCTCTGATCGCGACTGGTGCTCACGGTATTCCATCAGCTGGTGTGGTTGGACAGCCAAATACAGACACGAAAACGAAGCAGGACCAAAAAGTTCCCCAAACTTTCTCAGTTCTCCACAAAGCTTTAGGTTGGCATTCTGGGACAGATTTTCCCAGTTCCTGTTCCTAACCGGGGTTGTATTTCCCCTCCACATTACCCACTGCTGTTTGCAATTCTATTGCCCCATGGCAGTCACTTTAAATAAAAAGCAGGTCTGAAGAGAACAAAGCGCAAGCTGGTCCATTTCTCAGCACCCTGTGCGTGATTGGAAAATGGAAATGCACAGGATGTCTGGCTTGTTGGGCTTTTTTTTTACATTTGACTTCAGCAGCAATCAATAATTTGTTAATCTAGCATTTGAATATTCACCGCTACTAAATACAGGGAAGACATCTTCTTCAGCTCTTATGTAAATAAAATGTATCTGCGATGCAGATTTTATTAATTAACTGGCAGATTAAGAAACCCCCAATGGGCTGTAATTAAACATCATGATGATTACATAGAAGGAGGCACTTACAGCCCTGCCATTGTGTTTGCACAGGAACTGTTGGGTTACTGCCATACACCTGCTAACTTACAATTACAGAGTTGGAGCCAACCTGAAAATAACAATCAATGAACGAAAGATTTAAGGGAGGGAGAAAACTGGACACAAGATTGGATCTGGACATAGAAACATAGAAGATGAGGGTTAGAAGGAACCTCAGGAGGTATCTAGTCCAACCCCCTGCTCAAAACAGGACAAACCCCAACTAACCCATCCCAGCCAGGGCTATGTCCAGCTGCATCTTAAAAACCTGTAAGGATGGAGATTCCCCCACCTCCTTAGGTAACCCATCCCAGTGTTTCACCTCCCTCCTAGGGAAAAAGATTTTCCTAATAGCCAACTTAGACATCCCCCACTGCAACTTGAGACCATTGCTCCTGTTCTGTCACCTACTACCACTGAGAACAGCCTCGCTCCATCCTCCCTGGAGCCCTCTTTCAGATAAATAAAGGCTGCCATGAAATCCCCCCTCATTCTTCTTTTCTGCAGACTCAACAAGTCTAGTTCCTCATAAGCCATCTTCTCCTCATAAGTCATGTGCTCCAGACCCCTCATTATTTTTGTTGTCCTCTGCTAGACTCTCTCCAATTCATCTACATCTTTTCTGTAGTGGGGAGCCCAAAACTGGACACAGTACTCGAGATGTGGCCTCACCAGAGCCAAATAGAGGGGAATAATCCCTTCCCTCCATCCGCTGGCAATGCTCTTAGTAATGCAGCTCAATGTGGCATTATTCTTCTTGGCAGTAATGACACACTGTTGACTCATCTCCAGCGTCTTGTTCAGGTCCTTTTCTGAAGAAGCACTGCCGAGCCAGTTGGTCCCATGGAGGGCCATGTGATATACATGCCCCCTGAAATTATCACCTTGGCTATGTCTACACTTGGAAATTTAAGTCGACTTTAGCTAAGTCGACTTAGTTAAGTGAGTCTACACTTAAATTTTAAGTCGACTTTGGGGGGAACTTACAAAGTCGACCTAGAACGTCCACACTGGATGCCTAGGTCAACTTCTAGGGGCTAGGGGGACCTAGGGCAGGTCCATGAGGGCAGGGGGGCACCCCTTGCCCAGTGCCAGGGGGCTCAGCCTTTGCCCCATTGTACATAGGTACAATGGGGCAAAGGGGGACAGGGACCCTGGCAGGGCATAGGGGCAGGGTGGGCAGGGCTCTACCCTGCCCTGTGGGGGGGCATACCAGGCTCCCCCTGCGCCCCCCCTGGCAGGGAGGGCACTGGTGCAGTCCTGGGGTAGCCCTAAGTTGACTTAGGGCTACCCCACATCTACACTAGCTTAAGTCAACTTTAGGGAGTCGACGTAAGCCTTAAGTCGAATTAAAACAAGGTTTAATGAAGTCAACTTAATTTTCATTATGTCGACTTTATTTTCCTTAAGTCGACTTAAGCAAGCTTAAGTTGACTGAATTTACAAGTGTAGACGCAGTCCTTGGTAATAAAACTGACGTTGTATTGCTTCTTTTTTTCAGGACTCACAGCACTCCATGTGAGGCAGGTGTTATTTATTGTACCCATTGGTATAGATGAAGAGATGGAGCACAAAGAGGTAAAGCAATTTAAGCAAGTCACTGGGAGAGCCAGGAATACAACACAGGAGGCCTGATTCCCAGGTCCCTTATCTAACCACTCGGGATCATTCCCCTCCCACTGGTTTATGTCACACTCATAGGATTCTTTATTGATTCCCTTAATGCTGTTCAAGAATGGGCAGAACCGTTTGCATCTCATGCTATTCTGTTTATAAATTGTGGTACAGATTTGAGAGCCACATTCGAATCCCAGTTGGGGGATAGCCTCCAAAATGTGTCTAGTTTCATGGATCACTGCCCGTGTGGAGGTCTGGGGTGAGATGGCAAGTGTAGCTGGCAGAGTTCATAGAAGTGTACTCAGGGCATGTTAAATTAGTTTGCAACATGATAGAGAAACTCTTCTTGAAACCACCTCAGCTGGACATAGGGACTCAGGCTGTTCAGTTGTTCCCAGGGCTAATTCCCTACACATTGCCATTTCTTTGCACCACAAGGCCTTCAGGGAAAGGACCAGACTCTGCTCTAACGCTTTGCTGATGTCAGTCCAGAATAACATCACTGGCCTCTTCACTCTGGATTTCCACTGAGAAAATTTGGCCCAGAGGGGCAGATGGGAGTTAGTCCAGGCTGCGAAGAACAGAGCCAATCCCGTGTGTCCACATTTTCTTCAGGATACATCAATAACAACAATTTGCCGTTATTAACTGGTCCATATCACACCACACAACATCATTATCCTGCAAGCTAATAGGGCATTTGTAACCTCACTTTTCACCCCTGGAGACTGCTAGCTGGTTTCACAAGCTCTTCAGGGCCAGGCTTTTATATCGTCTAAGTCAGTGAGAGAGAGGTATAACAGAGAGCCACAGACTGGTGGGCAAACCTCCTCTGGGATCTGTCCTTGGCTGAGAGTTGACAGCGAGTTAGAGTGTAAATCTGGATATTATTGCTAATCTCTCTGGCCCAGATCCTCCAAAGTATTCTATTGAAATCACATAGCTAGGCCTTCGTTTAATCATCCGCACGATGGGAATGCAGCTGCTTTTCCTAGCTCAAAGGAGTGCTGTGAAGCTGGGGGCTATTGGCAGAAAGGAGCAATGTGAGTACCGTGATGGTCACGAAGCGCCAGGACAGTACAGAAATATTACAGTCTGTAAGTGCCAAATATGGTCAGAGCCAAGCATTGCATCTTCAGGATAAACGAGCAAGAAATGTTGCCCAGACACCCATGCAAGGCTCAGAGGAAACCCAAGATTGGAACAGTAGACCATGATGGGACAGAGGAAGATTGTGGGGCAGCCAGGAGCTAGAACAGGAAGCACTTGAGGCCAGATTGCAAATGCAGCTGCCTGGGAGCCCCGAGGAGCAGACAAGCAGGGGCTGATGCTGGTCAGGGCTGAGATGCCGTCAAAGGGAGCTGTATGGAGGAAACTCCTAGAACCCGCTGGCTACAGCCAGCGCTCTTCGGCCCTTCCTTTCATGAGCAGAATATTAACTCCCAAAACCAAAGGCGGGGGAGACAACTGAGAGCAGCAATGAGGAAGAATGGCCCCATGTCACGACGGCACAGCCCCGGAATGCTTGTGTGGTGGGCGCCGACAACTGGAGTCCTGCAGATCTGCAGCTATCCACATTGTAGCCATGGACATCTGCAGATATCCGCACCCACAGACCATTTCTTGTGGATGCAGATGGGTGTGGATCCACATATTTGCATCTGCGCAGGGCTCTACTGACAACAGACCGGGTTTCTTTTTCCTTAAGCAGAACCAAATAGGACTGGGCTACATTCAGTTGCACGACTTGTATTCCCAGCGGGAAAAGGTTCGAGGGTTCAGTAGCAACAATCACCGAGACACAGGTAACAGATAAAGCAGATTTACTGGCTAACAAACTACTTAACAAACTACCTATTGTCCAATAATAGTGAAGTTACTGAAGTCAGAATTGAAGTAAGAAATACACAGCTTACACCTCTTCCACAGTCAGGGACCCCAGGCAACAGCGGGCTTCAGCTGGGGAATGTGTTGTCCGAGGCACCTCTTCTTGAGATCCTGCAGTGAAGTCTGATTTAGGCCTGGGAATGAGCTCTTGTTATAGCCCATCACTCACAGGGAGGGGTGGGCAGGCCCTACTCAGTCACGTAGACTGCTGCTGTTGGGCTTTAATTGCTACTATCAAAAATCTACAAACTACTTAAACACTAACAATTTTACAGACTATCACTTGATTACATTGTTTACTACATAGTCTGGCAGCGTGGAATGTGTCTGGGGCCCCCCACGGCCCACTAATGCTTCACCATCACAAAATCTTCCATTCGCCCTACACCACCATTAAGTGGTAGAAACTCAGCTGATGCCCGCAGGTTGGCTACATCACTGCCTGGCATTTTAGGTAGTCACTGACATCTGTATGTCATACTGCAGGCCTCGACAAATCAATGTTTCTGGTCACCATGGCGACTAGTTTTAGTAGCCTGTTATCTAGCTCCACTGCAGAAATGTAACAGAGGAGCGCCTTCTGGTGACCTAAAGTAAAGTTACTGATGCCTAGCTGTGGCTCAATTTTGTTCACCCCGCCATACTGACTGAGGGTACGTCTACACTACAAGCGCTACAGCTCTGTAGCTAATCTGCTGGAGCATAGACAATTGCCGCAGCGATGAAAAATGTTACTCCATCGCTGCAGTAAATCCACCCTCTCGAGAGGCAATAGGCAGGTCAACAGAATTCCCTCATTGATGTAGAATTGTCTACACTGCGGCTTAGGACGGGTTAATTGCATCTCTCTGGGATGTGGATTTTTCACAGTCCTGAGTAACGTTGCTAGATCCACCTCAATTGAAGGTGTAGACCAGGTCTAAGAAAACTGAAACACTGCTCTTGTGGGGATGGATTTTACGAGGAGAGGAGAGACTAAAAAGACGAGGGGTTTCCAGCTTAGAAAAGAGATGTCTAAAGGAAGATAACCTTAGAGGACTATAACACAGTGAATGATGTGAAAAAATGACTAGAGGAGTGTTACTTGCCCATTTCTGCAAAACAAAGGCTAGAAGACACCTGATGAAATGGACAGGCAGCAGGCTCAACACACCCAAGAGGAAGTACTGCTTCACACAACACACCTGAAACCTGTGGAACTTCTTGCCTGAGGATGTTGTGAAGGCCAAAAGTATAGCTGGGTTCAAAAAAGAACTAGATAAGTTCACGGAGGATTCATCCATCAATGGCTGTTAGCCAAGAGAGTCAGGGACGCTACCCCATGTTCAGGGCGAACCTCAACTTTTCATAGCCAGAAGCCAGGAGTGGAAGACTGAGGGGGATCTCTCAGAATTGCCATGTCCCATACGCCCCCCCTTTGGTATGGATCACTGCTGGAGGCAGATTACTGGGCTAGATGGATCATAGTCTGACAATAGCCATGCTTATGTTCTTATGACAGGATGTGACCCGTATTTGCCGATTGAATACGTCAAGGTCACGGCCAGCTGCAATAAAGAGAGCCGATCCTCCCAAAACTGGTGGCTCTCACTGAAGTTACATTCACCAACCAGTCACAAACAGCTCTCCCAATTCCCCACACTGGTTATCAAGACCCCCCAGAAACACAGAGCACCGTCTCTGGCTCCCAAACAGCAAGTACGTCCAGTAAAGAGATAAGCTGTTTAAAACGCCATTCCCTGTACAAAATACTCTCCTGATCCCCATTACCCAGATTAATATTAGTTTGGATCTTACCCAAATACCACACTGCTAGCCAAACCTTTAGTATCTGAAGCTAAAGGCCTATTATCAAAGGAAAGAAACAAACAAGAGGAGAGATGTTAAATGATCAAAGCAATCAGAGGCATACATGTGATTTCAAAGTCCGTATACATGGTTCTTAGCAGTATTGATGTGTTTGCTAGCTTGTACGGTTCTTCTGAATCACATCCAGTGCCCGGACGGATCTGTCAGTCCCTCCTTCAAAGTTTCAGATGTCAAGAAATTGATCCCGAGGTAAGAAGCAGGAATGAAGACAAGATGGAGGTAGTGCGACTGCCTTTTATATCCTTTGCCACGGGGCTTGTTTCTAACACAAGCCCACAGAACATGAGTGTAGAGAAGCGCTTGGACTCCCCTTTCTACAGGCATGTCTCTACATGTCCTGCTGACCCAGAGGCACAGCCTCTGGCTTCTCTCCCTGATGGCCCTGGATGGGGACACAGACAGGCTAGGAAGCGCAGAGGCTAACGGGGGTGTCATCTAAGAGCACCGCACGAGTTTTAGACACATATATCACAAGTATTCATAACTTGCAGTACAACCAATGATACAGGTCCATAAACAATATTGTCATATTTAGCAAATTATAATTTTTCCCATGATACCTTACAGGACCTGTCCTGTAATGTTCATTGCTATTTTGTAATACAGGTGTCAATAATGCCATAAACGGATCATCCATATTCCAGACAGCATCACATGGGGTTCAGGAGATGGGCCTGTTTCAGACTCCTCATGTGAAGTTCAGTTCCCCCTCCATCAAATGGGGATAACGAACCTTCATTCGCCCACCCATGGTTTATTCAGACTGTCCATTTTGGGGGCTATAGACTTCCCCTGGCTGCATAGGGCCCTGCACTACTGAAACACAGAATTCACCTCAACTTGGCATTTTCTTTGCACAGGCGCCCACAAACTACAACATAGTGGGGAATCTGGTCCCAGAAAATTGCTCAGTATTTATGCCCATGTTGCTGGGGCAGAACCTTGCTTCTGGGGACTGGTGTGTTCTGCCCTTTCGAGTGAGAAGGCAATATGAAAGGAAGAGCTGGAGGCACGCGCTACCCATTATGAGGCTACGATTCAAACATAAAGGCCCAGCAGGAGAAAGATGAAGTCAGTTATTGAGATGGAGGAGAAAGGGACTGGGGGAAAACAAACTCTGACGATTGGTGTGCTATGAGCCACAGTTTCCCGGTGTGTAATTTCACTTTTCTTTTGACAAATATGCATGAGGTGGAGTCAGAGGTGCTTCCCGCTTATGAGCCACAGAACTGCGTTTGATCTCGGCACGGACGAGAAAGCGGCGTTTGAAACCCTCAGACGTGAGGAGCGTCTCATTATTGCTCCAGATGGCCCCTTCGTGAAAAGGAAGCATGACATTTAATTAAGAAGAAAGGAAACAGGAGGTTCCCCGCTGTGTCCAGAATTTTCATCTGTTTAGAGGCTGCTGGGTTTTGGTTGGATTTGGGTGGTTTTAATTGCTCTTAAAAATGAGAGACTGATTGTCCTATCTGCCCACCTATCTGGCTCTGTCACCACAGGACCTGAATGTCCCACCATCATTCATGTGCTTGCTCTCATACATCCATGGGAGGCAGGGAAATGCTGCGAGCCAAATGTTACAGGCAGGAAACTGAGGCATAGAGACATAAGTGGTTTGTGCCATATCTCCTGAGTTCCAGTTTGGTGTCCCATCTTCTACAGACCACTTTTTCCTACCCTGGCTAGATGCAAATGGCCATTGTGAAAGCTTTTAGCTAATAAAGCAGACTGTCAAACAGCATCGAGGTCTGAGCAGCCCTAGCACACCTTGACAAGCGAGGATCTCAAAGCCTCGAAGATTTTAAAAGCGCAGCTGTGACTCTCAAGGTTACTCCCTCTCTCAGCTCACAATGTTTCCATATCAAATACTCTCAGTCTACATATAAAAGAGACTTTTTTTTTCTGATTGGCAACCTGGCAAACTCAGTGTGGGGTCTGAGAGTCAAGTTGGATTCTTCCCAGCTAGACATCATGACTAACAATCAAGGCTCAAAAAGCCAGATTTATCTTTCAGTTATATTTGTGCCCCTCTGTTGTATTCAGCAAGGCTGTACTGGTATATGGGATAGCAGAATCCACCCAGTAACTAGACCTGCATTGGCCATTTCAGCCAGAATAAAACCCAGCTCCTTCTTCATTGAGGAAATTAGCTCCAGGGAGCTGCCAGGAGCAGAAAACAATAAAAACTTGGCTTTGTAGCTAGAGTAGCTATGATCTCTGAAGCAGGGCAGGAGCACTGAGTTAGAAGGGGTTGAGTTTTACACATAGCAGCCACACCCAAACCCACCTAGCCTTTTGAGGAACACTGGCTTTGTGCTTAGATTCATTGATTTTTAATCTGGGTCGCAGAGAAGTAAAATCAGGGTCAGCTCAGTGGTAGACTGAACAAACCCCCACGCTTCTGTTCTAGGGAACTCCTCACCCACCCCTACCACACTCTTGCTAACACAGAATTAGCCCTGGCATCTGTTTAGCTGAGGCAAGATCGCAGACAGACAGTCTGAGACCCACCTACAACTGTTACAGATAACATGGGCCTGCCTGCAGATGAGCTGAGTGAAAATTCTCCTCTTCCCCACATACTAACTCATTGAATTACTTCTGTGAAAAGGGATCCTCATTACACAATTCTAAAGAAGACCCTACAGCTATCAACAGCCACTCCTTTAGGGCCAAGGCCAATTTCAAAGGGCCAGCCCTCCCTGCAGAATGGCATGCTGGGAAACAACTTCCTATAAGAAGGCAGACCAGCAGCAGGGTCGAGTTAATAGGGGTGAGATCTATAGAGAGAAGAATGATGCTGAGGGTTAATAAGCTCTGTAAGAGCACACTGCTTAGTTACACTATTCATAGGGAAATCTTAGGCTCTACTCTGTTAGAAGACAGTTTTTCAGCCATTGTCTCCATTTCTTAAGAACCAAGGCAGGATTTTTTTTTTCCTGCAGCCTGTTTGTCCATAATCTGCCCTTTCCCTTAGGAGTCTGTGCTATAGCCTAACAGAAAACTTTCAGATTATTTTTTCCCATTCTCTTCAGTTATGCTATTTAAGCTCATTCCTAATATGTCTCTTCTTTAGTGTTTATAACCTTCAAATAGTTGGGGGCTGATGTCAAACAGCCAGCCTGGGTGAAGCATTTATTAGTCTGAGTGACACAATCACTCCAGAATCTAAGCTTTCAGTTTAAAGGGCAAAGGAAGTTTCTATCTGTTTGCAGAGATAACCTGCCAAACATGAGCCAAGTGTAACTGATGAGGTGATGGCTTCAAACAGCCTGAAATAATGGATTAGACAGGAAACTCCCCTCTCTCCTAGTAATCTGATTGGAGAATTTATTTCAACATTAACTATTTAATCACTTTCCAAAGGGGTAGCCGTGTTAGCCTATTGTAGAAAGACAACAGACTCCTGTGGCACTTTTAAAGACTAACAGGACTCTGTTGTCTATTTAATCACTGATCATCTTAGGGGGCTGTAATGAAGCTGCCTCTGTTGGAATTACTGTAGATAATGCAATGCAGAGGAAAGAGCAGAGGAGATTCAGAAAGATGAAGGAGAGACAGAAAAAGGAGGATGGGGAAAGAAGTGAGCTGGAAGGCATAAAGAGAAATTGACTTTCTCCCTCATAATATGGAACCAAACAAACAAGAAAAATTCAGTTACTTTATATAAAGGCCCTATTTTCTCCAGGGTCTTTGTGGAAATCCCCTATAGACATCAGCAGACATTTCAATGTGTTTGGTGGCAGCTATGTAGGCTGAAACCAACATCAAATGCAGAAAGCTGACCTCTTTCACATGTTAGACACCCCCTCTTTAGGCAAACCACACTTAATAGTTCTGATGAAATAAAACACAAAGGGATCTCTTTCTCTGGTCATTTACCCACCTAAACAGGAACTGTATCGGCTCAGATTCAATGTGCAAGCTGCAGGAGAAACCCATTCCCATGATGATTGATCCATGAAGTTCCCCAGGGGTGATCCCATCTATGGGCCTGTACTTTGGGACAGCCCTGCAGAATCTCTTCCAGATTTTGCATGCTGTCCCTCCTGGGATGGGAGAGTGTACTCAACAGAGAGGCAGAATCACCTAGTGAATTGGGTGTAGGTTGGCTTGTTTGGGGACCTAGATTCCATGCCTGACTGACCTTGCCCAAGCTCCTCTGTTTCCTCTCCCACTCCCCTGGCACTCCATAGGTGTATGTAGCTTGTAAAGCTGTTAGTCCTTTACCTAAATCCTGAGATTTAATGAAAAGGCTGAGAGAGAACAGCTGCTACTTTTAAGACAGAGTGTGGAGAACTTTCCACTGATTTTCAATGGAAAGAGCAAGTTTCCTGTCAATTACATTTCTGGCAAGCACCTCTGCTAATTAAAGATTACGAAATGCATTTGCCATCGACTCTGTTAAAATCCATTTGCTGTTAATACCTTCTTCCTTCATCTTTTCATTATCTCTGGGAGGGAGCCTGCCTTTAGGAGGATTCTCCAGAAGTTATTTGATATTTGAAATAAATCCTGCTCTGCCTATTTACCCAATTTAGCTTCCCAAAGAATGCAGCCTGATTGGAATCTAATGTATGGCATTCATCAGTGTACAATTTAATGAGGTAATGCTGGAGACTTGCAACATGAGATCTTTCCCCTTTGTTAGTTCGGCTCTTCACTCAAAGATCGGGAAGATGCACTCCATCATGGCACTCTCTCTGAGCACTGTTTGTTATCCGCTGCAGAGGCCAGCGTATAGTGAAAAAGGATTAGCCTGTGGCCAAGACATAGTCTTTGGACTCGGGAAAACTAAATTCTATTCCTGGCTTTTACAATGAGCGCCTGTGTGACCTTGGGCCTGATCCATGGAAGGCAATAGGAATCCCTTTATTGATTTATGTGGGTTTGGGATTAGGTGCTCAATACCTCTGTGCCTCAGTTTCCTCACCTGTTTTATGGGGAGGCTCACACTTGCCTACCTCCAAATGGTGTCAGGGTATAAGTTTATTTGTTTGTAAGGTGCATTGAGATCCGTGGATGGAAGAGGCTATCCACAGGCAAACAGTTATTCTCGTCTTATTATCATGCACTTCCATTAGCCCAAAAATACTAAAACAAAGTAATTGGTATTTGAGGTACACATTGCACTATTACAGAATAAAGTCTAAAACCTCAGAGTCACTTCTGCTAGAGACACACATGCTGAGAGTCAGGGATTCCTGACAAGCTAATAAATCGTAGAAATGGTAGAGGGAGAAGGCCCCTTTCCCAGTCTCTGGCTGGAGCTGGGGATGGTACGCTGCTATACACTACAGCATAACAACAAATCTGAGGCCATCCAGTCAATTCCTGTTTATCAGACTGAGTCACCTTCTGTCGTTACGTGGGAGCATCTTGGCGGCCTTGGGGTTAGAACTCAGAACGTCCTGCTGTGAAAGCCCAGGTCGCATCCTGCTTGTTAGAAACCTCATTTCCTCCTAGGGGACACAGTAAAACAGTTTTGATTCCATCCAACAGGGGGTAGTGGTGGGCTCAAATAGACGCTTGCCCAGTTCTCAACCTTTTCCGTCCTGTGACCTTCCTCCGATCCAGTTGGGGTCTAGCCTGAAGCCCCCTTCCCATTTATGGGAACAGCAGGGGGACCTCTTGACATCTGTTTGTGGCCCCCAGGGGTTGCAGGCTGAGGACCCCTTGCACTAGCCAAATCATTTCAATATTTTCTGCTATTTATTAAGTCCAAGGGGGCTTTCATTGCTTCTCCTCCACAGCCTAAAAAAAAATCTCATGGCCAGGGAGATTCTTCTGTTATTCAGCCTTCATCCTCCATTCGGTAACTCCATCCCACCATTCCTAACTACATGATCCTCTGCATCGTGCTAGATAATCCCTCCTCCTTCTTGGGGTCCAAATCTGGCACCAAAATTTTAACAGGTTTGAAATCTGCAGTTTCTGAGCTTTTACCGAAGTCAGATATTTATAGAAACACTCATCATGGTTTCTGCCCTCTAGGCACACTAGATGTGTGAAGTGATTTCAATTTTTCTTCATCATAAATTGGCCCCTCCAGCTCCAACAGTGTTAAAATTCTTTCCTGAAAATCCTCAAATTTATCTAAATGTGCATTAACCTGACTGGCCATATATGGACCACAGGACGCCTCCTTTCATTACTACAGCGATTCTCACCACTTTCTGGTATGCTGTGTTTGAATCTATACAACTTGTTCGATTTGCTGTCTTTAAAGTGGTACAAGATCCCTCTTTTGTTCTGCTGAACTAGACTGACACAGCTACCCCTTTGGAACCTGAAGCAATAGAGCAACTTCAAGAGATCCATCCCTGTCATCCAGTGTCAGCTTCTGGGAGACTTAGGAACACCCAGAACATGGGGTTTGTGTCCCTGACCATCTTGGCTCAAAGCCATTGATGAACGTATCATCCATGAATTTATCTAATTCATTTTTGAACCCAGACATATTTTTGGCCTTCACAATATCCCCTGGCAACAAACTCCTGTATGTTGTGTGAAATACTTCCTTATGTTAGTTTTAAACCTGCCACCTATTAATTTCATCAAGTGACTCCTTGTTCTTGTATTAAATGAGGAGGTATCTAAACTTTGTATGCCTGAGATTCTCGACCTGCAAAATAAAATCGTTCCATGTTCTTGCTGGTGAATTTCTTCACTGCTATTTATTCTTTCTTCCCGTGGGGATTTGCTGTCTGGAAACAATGCCTTCTCTAGTGGGATTTTTCTCTTTTACTGCAACAGCAGAATGGAACAAAAAAATACAATGTGCAGAGCTTCTTTCAGAATAGGAAGTGATTGGATGGAAGCCCTTGTGATCCTAAGAACAAACATGCTGCATGTTACAGTTGAGCTGAGAGGCGTAAATTGTAACAGTTATAAAAAATGCCATATTTGGTAAATACATATTGCTCACGCTTTATCGTGACAGAGGCTGTTTCAGATTCACCCTTTCCACAGTGGTAGTGGAGAAATCCAGTGCATCCCTATTATAACAGCTTTCCAACCATGTTTGTGTTGCAGTCAAGAGGAGTTCTGTCTGCACTGACTGAGCCTTGAGGGGATGTGTGAGACATTGAAACTTTCACCAGCGAAATTCACGGTGGTTTGAGGTTCATTATGAATGAGCAGCTCAGCCCAGCATGGCTGGGATTCATGAATTTTTTTATCCCTGAGGCAGATCTTCCAGGCCTCAGCTGAGTGGAGACCAGGCGAAAGTAGATGGTGTCATCCAAAAAAAAAGGTTGGGTGGATGCGTACAAACCGTGGGGCTGATCCAAAATATATTGTAGTCTTTTAGTTGAATTTAACTGGGTTTGGATCTGGCCCTGTATCTAACATTTTTATATGGCTCTAGGGAGTAGGTCAACATGGGTGGGTTTCCTTCTGGAGAATTATAAGATATCTGACTTCCTGGCTTTTCAGTTTATTGTCCTTTAACTCCGATTTTTGTAAATATGTGCAAATGTGCTTTAAGATGACTGTGGAATAACATCCCCTCAGGAAACGAAACTCAAATGTCAGAACGAAAGGGACATGGTGTGGTGAAATGTCGTCATGGGACAGACACTGTTACACTCAGGTAAAGCACATTGCCTTCTACGGAAGAGCTCCGTTATACCAAAATCTGGCCCTGTTCATTCCTGTCTTGTGTCACAAATTACATCATAGATTATTCAACTAGATGGAAGATTTTACAAAGCTATTCTTCTCAGGGAGAAAAAATGTCCATGAAAGCATTTCTATTCATATTGGCAATCATTTAAATCCCGGTTTCTTCTCCCTAATCCCTATCCCTCCCCCTTAGAATGTAGCCCTAAGACTTTGTTACACGGCCAGAAACACACTGTGCCCCAGAAATGCAGATATGGTAACTGTCCCAAAGAACTTGGTCAAAATAGGCAAACAGCGTGAATCAGACTCAAAATACACTGGGAGACCCATGCTTATACGAATCCTTTCTTGCAACAGAGAACCATCCAGGAGGGCCAGCAAAGGGAAAGGGCCATCTTCAGTGCTCTCAGAAAACCTTGGAGGGAGCAGCTCTCTGCGACAGCGGCAAACTCATTTTCATCCACCTCCAATCCTCCCCACAGCTCGGTGCCCTCACTCAATTTCACAGGCCGTTGGGCCCTTGCTCAGTCACCTGTGTTCATATTAATGACTTCAGCCCATGTTCCCCGCCCCGAAAGGCCGGCGCGATTTCACATCGTGCAGGCCGGAGCCATGGCTGGGCGAGTCACTGGAGTGAAAATCTGCTGGGCACGGACCACTGTGCTGAGCTTCTCTGGATCCCTGGCTAATCAGCAAGGTGGTGAGAGATAAACACAAAGAGCAGGCGCGGTCTGGCTGCAGGGAGAAACTCTGCTTCTGTCCTGTGCTCTGGGATTGACCGCAATATTAATGGCACTTGTTGTATTTGTGCTCCGCTGTGTTACACGACTGGCCCCTCCTCAGACCTGCACAGCGGGGCAGTCAAAACTACCGTGCACGGGGCTTCCAACTGATGTCGATGACTCAGTGTCTTGTGACTATCAGGAATCGATGGACAGAGCTGGCCAATCTGGACAAGGGTGGCTTTTCCGTGGCTGGAGACCTGCTTGCCTCCGCAGCATTCCCGAGCCCTCCTGCTCTGCGTTGGCCAACCATTAAGCAACATCAAGACCTCCATAACACTTGCCAAAGCCTAAGTGGGGTACTCGTTGCTGAGAAATGGGTAGACATCTCTGGAGTCCCAGCCCCAGGTGGCCTGAGTTGGTCAATTACTAAGCAACATCAGAACCAAGAGCGTTGCCAAGAGTAGTTATTCTTCTGGCTTGGGTAGAAGGTAGCAACTATCACACATTTATACCTAGGCTGATAGCCGGCACATTGTCACAGCGGTGAGCTGGTGAATGTTCTCCAGGCCCCCCGGCCACAGAACGGAGGGGACCCTCCAGATATGCATTGCTCCATCCTTTGTGACTAGACACCACATTTGCATACTGGAGTTCGCTTCCATTTCCGTTTAAAGAGATTTGTCCTCATCTCCCATGAGATGCCCTGGTGTGATTCAAGCTGCACCAGTCTTTTTGACATCAATCAAAACCCGGTGGTTCCTCCAACAATGGGTGGTTTGTTTTGAGTGGTCAAAACACTCCATGTGCATCTTCTTGAGCCTCAGCGTTGAAGATGAGTGGAAGAGTCGAGAGGCAGTTCCATGCAGGGCTGTGGGATTTTAATCTCATCTTTGGCGAGTTTCTGCAGGTCATCGTGAAACGGAAACCTCATGTTTGTAATCATGTGGTTAAGGAAGCGAGATATCTGGGGAGCTCTTCTGGTCTGTGGAGGCTGGGTGTGTTTATTTAAAAGCCACTGATGGTGGTCTGCCCTGCCCTCTGAGACACTGACTTTGTAACCGTCTCCTGAGTCAGGGAGCGGAAGTGAGAACAAGGTTAGTTTTGTGCAGTGAAGAGGGCAGGCATTTCTAGTGAAGAGCTTAGAAGCAGACTTACTGCTCCGATGCAGTAGAAACATGTTACACACTCAGGGCACACTCACCAGGAACATGGGTGTGTCATTGAGAACACGCCCTCCATGCTCCCATAACACTTGGCACATACATTGTCCAGCTACCAGAAACCACATGCAACAGCAATTCACCACCCGACATGGGCACATTACCCCAAGCCCTGTACAAACTTTTACTCCAAACACAATTTTTAGGGGGACTAAATGGTACAGGAGACTGGGATTGAGGTGTGGAGCCCTTTCCGTTCTAGCTCACTGGTCCGAATCCAGACTGGTTTGGTAGTAACCAGCCATGAGCGTTGACTGTCCTTTGCCGTATTCAGTCTGTTTCCCAGGAGACAGGTAGCACCATTTCATCTGACTGGCTGGAGCAATAGGATTTGGACCGATGACTTTTGCACTAAGAGCATGAGCTTCAATGGCTTGAGGTAAAGGATGAAGGCTTTTAGCCAGGAGCAGTAACAAACTCCTAGACCTCCTACATGCACCAGCCACTATAGGGGGACAAAGACACACACGCCCACTCACACTCACTGAGAGTAACACTAATCTTTCCTAGACCTTTGGAAGCTGAGTGCCTCCTTCAGGAAAATGGACCCAACTGCAGGTGTCTGCATCCCCAACCTGTGTTAAAAGCCAACCTGTTCTAAATCGACCTTGTCCTGTCCCCCTGCACATCCCCATGCTTCAGGGAATGCTAGTGTGACTCTTCATCATAGGACCCTTCCTCTCTTTCCCTACATGTTTTGTTGAGCAGAGAAATCTGACATTTAAAGTATCCTCCATTGAGCACACAGTGAGATGCATGGGGCAGTTCACACCATCTCAGAGCTCTCGATTCAGGCTCTCTGGAGTCTCAGGCAGAGGCTGCATCGGTTGCACTCTGCTCATGTTCTTTGCAACCTCCCTAATAGCTAGAGACGTCCTTTACTTTTAATGACATCTGGGACTGTAAGAGATTAACAGTGGGGAAAGAACACACCTCCCTTGGCTTTCTACTTTGGCCAGACAAGCATCTCCAAGCACCTGACAAAGTGGGAATTTTTTTCTCCCACAGAAACTCATGCGATAAATAAATTTCTTAGTCTTTAAAAGTGCCACAGAACTCCTTGTTTGTTTTTGCTGAACTGGACTGAGATGGCCACCCCTCTGGTACTTTGGCCAGGACACTCCAGAGAAAGCTGCTGCTGCGTCTACCTGTTCCGTGGAGAAGCAGCAATCTCCAGGGAAATCAACGTAGCACAAAATCCACTTAATTACTTTTTTGTGTGTGTGTTTTCTTCTCTTGGCAAAAATCTCGCCTTCCTTTCCTGGCTCAGACTCCTTTCTCTGTTTTCTCTGTACGAGGTGAACTCCCCTTGCCTTCTGTCAATTATACCTGTTGCCAATCAGTGTTTCATGATGAGGATTTGACCTGGAAAAAGCTGAGCCCTCAATCACGGGGGCCCCAAGCTGAGTTCAAAACTCTGCTTCTTTACCGTGAAGAGCAGCAAAAGTGGAATCTTCTTTGGCATAGCATCTAGTATAGTGTGTTGCTCTCTGGCTGCAAGACCATGATAAATTTCATAGCAACAAGAAGAAAGAAGACACGAGGGGGGGAAAGACATATTTCCCTCAGATTTTTGTGGTGGTTTTGCAAAATGAAATTGCAAAATTAATGGAGAGAAATGGCTGGAGAGGGACCGACCAAGGAGCCAGCCATTACAGAGTGAGAGCGCCTGCTGTGCGGAAGGAGTGCAGAGTGGCTGACGATCTTCGTATGTGCCAGAATCAATTGCACTCAACTTTGAAATGAGACTGCTGCTGCTGAGATGGAACATGGCAGTTGTACGCAGCGCTGGCGGAGCAGCGAAGAAGAAGGTCAGATCCAGGTAGAATTACATAAGGAATGTGGGCAGCCAGTAAGAAACCCAAGACTTTTCATCCCCTGCGAGGCCCACACCATGCTCACTAGCATTTCCAGGCTATGGTGCTCTGCTTAAAGACTACTTAACAGGCCCAGAGTAGGTCAGGCCAAGGTAATCACACACCACTGCTCTATTCTATGCTCTGGCTCCTACTCTATTCATAGGGATAACTATCATCTATGAAGCCCTAGATGGTCTAGGATCCTACCTGGCTACCTCTGTTGCCATCTTCTCCTTAGCCCCTTGTGATGGCGGTTACTTCCTGCTCAGTGCTCGATGAGACAAGGTGATTTATAAAGTACTTTCAGGTCCTCTTATTTCTTTGAAGCAGTAGTACTTGAGGGCAATACCTCAACACCATCCCCAAGCTTTGGGGTGCAGCCTTCAAAACTGGATCTTGGTCTCACGTTTAATGCACCGGAGCTTGGATTTGGGGATTGCTGGGACATAAGAAAGGCCATGGCGGGTCAGGCCAATAGTCCAGGTAGCCCAGGATCTTGTCTTCTGACAGTGACCAGTGCCAGGTGTTTCTGTGGGAATGAACAGAACAATCCTTGAGTGATCCATCCCCTGTCATCCACTCCATCTTTCAGCAGTCAGAGACTTACGGACACCCAGATCATGGCATTGTGTCTCTGATCTTCTTGGCTAATAGCCATTGATAGACCTGTCCTCCACGAACATGTCTAATTCTTCTTTGAATCCCCTTAGTTTTGGCCTTCACAACATCCACCCAACAACGAGTTCCACAGGTTGACTATGTTGTGTGAGGAAGTCCTTCTTTTATTTTGCTTTAAACCTGATGCCTATTAATTTTATTGGGTGACTTCCCGTTCTTGTGTTTTGGGAAGGAGTAAAAAACACTTCATGAATGCATGGAGAATAATAATTTTATAGTCCTCTATCATATCTGCCTTATTCACCTCTTTTCCCAGCTGAACTGTCCCAGTCTCATAGACTCATAGACTTTAAGGTCAGAAGGGACCAGTACGATCATCTAGTCTTGACCTCCTGCAAAATGCAGGCCTCAAGACCCCACCCACCCACTCCTGCAATAGGCCACCAACCTATGACTGAGTTATTTACCTCCTTATGTCATGATTTAAGGACTTTAAGATACAGAGAATTCACCGGTAAGTGAACCATGCCCTGTGCTACAGTCCTTTTACTCTCTCCTCAGATGGAAGCTGTTTCATCCCCTACACATTTTTGTTGCTCTTCTTTGTACCTTTTCCAATTCTAATACATCTTTTCTGAGAAGAGGTGACCCAAACTGCACACAATATTCAAGATGTGGACATCCTGTGGATTTATATAAGGCCATTATGATATTTTCTGTCTTATTATCTATCCTTTTCCTAATGGTTCCTAACATTCTGTTAGCTTTTTTGACTGCCGCTGCACATTTCAAAGTATCCACAATGACATCAAGATCTCTTTCCTGAATGGGAACATCTAATTTAGACCATCCTTTTATATGTATAGTTGAGATTGTTTGTTTGTTTTCCAATGCGCATTGCTTTGCATTATCAGGTTTGAATTTCATCTGCCAGTTTGTTGTCCAGTCACCCAGTTTTGTGAGCCTCCTTTGTAACCCTTCACAGTCTGCTTTGGGCTTAACTATCTTGAGCAATGTTATATCATCTGCAAATTTTCCACCTCACTGTTTTCACCTTGTTCCAGATCATTTATAACTATGTTGAACAACAGGGGCCCTAGTTCACCCCCAGGCAACACCACTGTTTATTTCTCTGCATTCTGAAAACTGATCATTTATTCCTGCCCTTTGTTTCATTGTACAAAAAGGCACCTTTGCTCACCCAAGGCCCAGTTCTGCTATTCTAGCTCACAGTGAGTAGTTGATCCTTAAAAATAAAGGAGAAGCATGTTTGTTTTTCGCAGTTTATTTGAGGGGAGGGGGATAAAAAATGGTTTTGGAAAATGACAGCATTTAAAGAAAATGGGGGCAAGGACTGAGAAGAGTTGGGGTTTGTTTCACTGAAAAATGAGACAAGTTGTGCAGGATTTTGGGGGGAGGGAAATTTCCAGGGAAAAATAATTGGTATTTCCCAATCAACTGACCACTCCAGCTTCAAAGGGTTTCTCACCAGTCTACAAATCCCCTTCCATGATTGACAACCGTTGGGGTTGGGGTTAAGAATAGTGTCCCTAGCCTCTGCTTATCAGAGGATGGAGACGGATGGCAGGAGAGTGATCACTTGATCATTGCCTGTTGGGTTCACTCCCTCGGGCACCTGGCACTGGCCACTGTCGGTAGACAGATACTGGGCTAGATGGACCTCTGGTCTGACCCAGTACGGCCTTTCTTATGTTCTTATGTTCTTAACCCCATTGCTTTTTGCTAGTGAGCCACAGGCTTTGAACGCTTGAACAATGCCGCTTGCCCACGTTCATTGTCAGCGGCTGCTGCTTCACACAATTAAAACCGAGCGGCTGCTCTGAGTGCTGTGAAAGCAATTTCACCCCGGCCAAGGAAGGTAAATGAGTGGGATAAAGCCTAGCATTTTTCTCATTCCGCTGGACAATCGGCAGGGAGAGCAAGCTCATGGTACCTTTGCGAGGGAGACAGGTAGGCAGCCAAAGCCGCTAGCCACGGGGAGCTGCACAAAGTGGGGCGAGCCTCAGAAATGATTGTGTTCCTGGGCAGACTCCCTCTAAAGCATCGATCAGCGGAAAGGTTCTGAATAAGAGCACAGAGGCAGGGAATGGAAGAGTGGGAATTGATTAGGCCGTGTAGCCGGAGAACAAGGCAAAGAGAAATGATCAGGGTTACCCTAGGCAGGGACTGTATGTAAATTGCACAGACCCAGAAGACATATCCATCTGAGAGACAATTTCTCCCCTGTTCCCTTCTTACTCACTGTTGGCCTCCCCCATCAGCAAATCCCCACATCCCCCACGGTAGCTCAGCTGAGTGGCTAATGCGTAGTGCTTTCCAGCTGGAAAGAAGCTGCCAGAACGTTTTGTTTCACAAGGGCCTGTGTGAGCAGGAATTAGCTGGTTAATCAACAGGTCATGTTGATGGCACCACAGGCTAGTTTAATGTCCCTGGAGCCCGGTCCCCTCCTTCAGATTCAGGATTTTAAGATGGTAGCACTTCCCTTATGACCCAAACGCAACCCCCAGCACTACAGCCCTGCTCCTCCGGGCTCGGCGAAGATCAGACATGGGGTGGAGAGCAGGTGGTTGAACCTGATCTCTGGAGAGACGGATCTGACGATGCAGCTTGAAGAACTCACCCCGCATGCCCTTTTACCAGGGGTATCTGCCCTCTCTCCTTCATCCAGCCCACAGCAAAAGTGACCCAGATAGCCCAGAGACAAAGCACATTCCTCTCCATTGCTAGGGGCTCCTCCATCTTTTGGCTCTCAGCCATGTCCATGGTGAGTCATGCAGTCATGACCGCCAGGCTGGGATACCATAATGCACTGGGGCCCTAAAGCAAATGGCTGGGTTTAAAGCATCCTGCTCACTCAGCCACCAGGGCCTCTTTAACCCTGGCCCCTACGTCTCTCCCAGTCTCAAGGGTGTAACTTGTATTCTCTTGGCCAATGGCCCACACCTATGGAAGAGGCTTGGAAGAGAAAGTCATGGGCATGAACCTCAGTTGCTCTGGAATGGAATGGAAAATCCAGCTCCCTTGAACCAGCCTCCTCCCGATAACCCCCCAACCTCACCCATGGATAGAAACACCTCCCTGCAGAACGGGAAAAGGAGACGGAGTGGAAGAAGATACCGAAGCCTCCTAGTCTGCATACTAGTAAGTGTGGCAGATGCGCTAATAACCTGGTGATGGACACAGCCTAAGAAAGAACCTAGATAGATAGGTAGAAAAGCTATGAGCAGTTAGCGTCCATTGCTCTGCTCAGAAAGAGCTTGCTGCCTCACAGGACTGGGCTCTTAGGAAATGAGTGCATCACAAGAGCAAGCCCTTATCACACAACAAAAAGTAGTATTTGTAGGTATGGTTAGAGCAGGAATCCCCAGATGGCGCTGGTACACATAGCCTTTCCTAGTCTTAGCCCATAAGCAAGCTTTTAGTCTCGGAAGAAATGCCAAATTGGTGGTTTTCTAATGTGGTTCTTTTGTGGGAAGCTGTAGAAAGCAGCAAGAAAGTTTGATCTCTGGCTTAACATCTCTAACTAGCAGAGGTGCTCTGTGGGAACGCGGCGGCAATGTTGAACTGAGATTGCTGGGCCTGATGTATGTGATTATAGGTGTAAATAAATCCAGCCTCCTTGACACTGATTTCTCTTCCACTGTGAAGCCAACAGGCAAGACCACTGATGTGGAGCTGTTGCTTGACAGACAGACATTTTAGCTACGATTAAAAAACCCAAGATTTTTCCATCCTCATTTGTTGTGATGCAAGAGCTGTGCAGAAGATGGATGTTTCACAAAAGATTTTGAGACGTCAGAATTTGGCTTCATTCCGAATCAGAGCAAACCCCCAAAACTTTGTAATTCTCCGTGACGGGACATTCAAGACAAACAAACGATACTTTGGGTCATTCAACACATTTCCATTTTAATTTCAAGGTTTTTAGACAACAAAAAGTAATCCAAACCCCCAAAAGTGCTTTCCAACTGAAAAATCAAGTCATTTCATTTAAAAATGTTGAAATGGGAAGTTTCAATGTGGCCAGAATTTTTTTTTTCCCTAAAGAAAAACTATCTGATTTTGTTGAACATTTGGATTTTGATGGAACTGCAGAACAGGCAGAATATGGATCAGCTGAAGTTGCTCCTACCAGCTCTAGACAAGCACTGGATAAGGGGAAAAGAATTTCTTTCTTGTTAGAGTAATCTCAATAATCTTTGACAAAGATTGCATCTGACAAAGTGGGTTGGAGCCCATGAAAGCTTATGGCCGAATAAATTTGTTAGTCTTTAAGGTGCCACAGGACTCTGGTTTTTGCTGTACACAGACTAACACCATGATCCCTCTGTCAATAATCTTTAGCTTTTATTATCCTTTAAACTCACTTCACTTCACAAAGAGGCATGAGCATCGTTACTTGTATTTTATGGATTGGAAAGGGACTTGACCAACATCACCCAGTGGCAGATCTGGGATTGAACCCAGCTCTTTTCTCCCAATTCAGTGTCCAATCAACTGGACGGCACTGGGTTTCACATGTTCCTTAGGCATTGGTCAGTGATACAGCCAAGATCCCAGAATAGATGGCTTGTTAGTTTGTTCCAATGTGGCACTTTTCATGTTCACTGTGGGTGGACTCACGTGATACATAAGCTTTGTGCGATGAGTCAGTTTCATCTGGGCTAATGGACTGTACGTAAATGAAACATCAGTAGTGATCTTGTGGCTGCACAAAGAGTAGTCTGCAAAATCAAAAAGCTAGAAAAAAATGGATAACATAAATGTCTGGAATGCAACTGGAGCCAATATTTTAGACATTTATCATGTTACAAAGGGTAAAACTCTTTCCTGAATCACTAAATAGTCACTTATGTCCCCTGGGGCCATAATCATGCCCACATGTGCCTCATCTTTTATGTGTCTGTCCCTAAATGGAATGTGTTCAATTGCATAGGACAAGCATGAACATGACGTGATATACCTTGACTTTAGCAAGGCTTTTGATACGGTTTCCCACAGCATTCTCGTCGGCAAGTTAAGGAAGTATGGGTTGGACGAGTGGACTGTAAGGTGGATCGAAAACTGGTTAGATCAATGGGCTCAGCGAGTAGGAATCAATGGCTCGATGTCTGGTTGGCAACCGGTAACGAGTTGAGTGCCCCAGGGGTCGGTCCTGGGGCCGGTTCTATTCAACATCTTCATTAATGATCTTGATGATGGAATAGACTGCGTGCTTAGTAAGTTTGCGGATGACACCAAGTTGGGGGGAATGGTAGATACTCTGGAGGGCAGGGACAGGATCCAGGGAGACTTGGACAAATTGGAACACTGGGCCGAAAGAAACCTCATGAGGTTCAACAAAGACAAGTGCAAAGTCCTGCACTTAGGACGGAAAAATCCCATGCACTGCTACAGGCTGGGGACCGATCGGCTAAGTAGCAGCGCTGTAGAAAAGGACCTGGGGGTTATGGTGGACAGGAAGATGAATATGAGCCAACAGTGTGCCCTTGTTGCCAAAAAGGCCAATGGCATATTAGGCTGCATCAGTAGGAGTATTGCCAGCAGATCGAGGGATGTGATAATTCCCCTCTATTCGACACTGGTCAGGCCGCATCTGGAATACTGCGTCCAGTTTTGGGCTCCCCACTACAGAAAGGATGTGGACAAATTAGAAAGAGTCCAGCGGAAGGCAACAAAAATTATTAGGGGGCTGGGGCACATGACTTATGAGGAGAGACTGAAGGAACTAGGCTTATTTAGTCTACAGAAGAGAAGACTGAGGGGAGATTTGATAGCAACCTTCAACTACTTGAAGGGTTGCTCCAAAGAGGAGGGAGCTAGGCTGTTCTCGAGGGTAACAGAGGACAGAACAAGGAGCAATGGTTTCCAATTACAGCTGGGGAGGTCAAGGTTGGATATTAGGAAAAGCTTTCTCACTAGGAGGGTGGTTAAGCATTGGAATGGGCTATCTAGGGAGGTGGTAGAATCTCCATCTTTGGAGATTTTTAAGGCCCGGTTAGACAAAACCCTGGCTGCGGTGATTTAGGGGGAGTGGTCCTGCTTTTTAGCAGGGGGTTGGACTAGATGACCTCATGAGGTCCCTTCCAGCCCTATTATTCTATGATTCTAAGCAGCTCATTCCAAAATTCATTTTGCTTCCAGAATCAATCCCTCCATCAAATGGCATCTGGGTGGGAATGTGGACAGTATGATATTTATGTAAAGCAATATATAGAAATTATTAGCAACATACCCTAAGAGAAACCCGCTGCTGGCCTTTTCATACTCCGCTCATTGGAGCAAATGCAAACTTTTTTTTTAATTATAGGGCCTTTGAAATATAAGGTTATTAAAAGCAGACCTTTCCTTTTTCTCCTCTCTCTCTTTTCTTAATGGGATGGAAACCATAATCATGGAAATAAAGCTGCTTCTTAATACAGAAGATGCAGAAAATGTGTCATGAACAATTAAGTGGCTCTTTAGTCATTCTGAATTTATCTGGATATTAATGAAAGCAAAGGAGACTATGTTTTGCTAATTGCACGGCAGAGGAAATGCAAAGATTTTCCAATTCTTTTTTAGTGAATTCAGGGGTTGCAAAAGGTGCCAGAGTCCCCAAATGCCATGCCTCTGCAGCTTTTCTGAAGGGGTCCAGGCCTGCTTTCAGTTAAATCAATGAGAATTTTGGCCATTAACTCTGCTGTGGGATCTAGATGGGGATCTCTGTCCTTAGGTTTTCATAGGAATTGTCATCCCAATCAGAGCCAACGTGCAAACATTGGCTGCTACCAGTGCCAGGTGCTTTCAAAGATGGTGCACGAAACCCTGGACAATTATAAACTAACCTGGTCAGAGGAGAAGTTACCTAGCAGGGAACTGTGGTCCACGGTGCCAGTAAATGCGAGCTTGGCCACGAGGAACAGGAAATGAGACCATCAATGTTTAGGCCAACAACCACCGTTGGATGTTAATGGCTTCCAGTCTCCGACAGTCCAGGTGTGAAGCCTTTAGCCTCCAGATCTCATTATCTGTCCTCCTCAGCCATAGGAACACAGGACTGGAAGGGACCTTGGGGATCATCAGGTGTGGTCTCCCACTGTCACAGGCCATCCCATCATCTAATCTCATTGAGAAAAGTGTCTAGCTGTTTGGGGGATCATAGAGACCATAAGGGGTGCCTTAATACTGCGCTGGATCAGAACCTGAACACCAGTAGCCATGACACAGAAAGGTATCATCCCGGCCTTCCACTCACATTGTTACTTCTTGCAGGGAGACTCCGCTAGCTTTTCTGGGCCTGAGTTTCCCTGACCCCATCTCCCTGAGTTCTTATTTACCAGACACTCCGATTCTTCCCCTCTCGTTCATCACCCCCGAAGGCACGAAACCCCCTGGCAGTGATCAACTTACTTAGCTCATGCCGCAGAGCTGCTTGGGGTAGAACGAAACCAGAAGATGATTTGGCAGAAAAATCACGGAGTCAAAGATGGACCGGTGAGGAAAAGTAAAGGCGGACAAGTTAGGCAGAAAATCACCATAAAGGCGTGACCTTGAGCTTCATGGTCCCGTATTAGCTCACGTACCTTTTTCTAATATAAATTACCTGTTGCCCTGCATAGTTTCCCAGCATGCCCTCTGTCCTGGAGGGGGGCCAGTCTTTCCCAGACAGCAACCCACTTAGGGCATGTCTACACTACAAATACGGCACGGGCACAGCTGGAGAGAGCTTTCCTGTCAGCTTAGTTACTCCACTTCTGCAAGAGCGGGCAGGTAGGTAGATAGAGAAGCAATCCCACTGACCTAGCGCTATCTACATAGCTGGAGCATGGGGTTACGGTCAGTATGTCGCTCCGGGGGTGGATTTTTCTCATCCCTGAACAACTCAGTTTTATCAGAGCAAATGTGTAGTGTAGACGCGGCCTTAAAAACGGGCCCTCAGTTGCTGGTTTGATGTCACTTCACTTCAAACCCCTTCCCTCTTTAACAGGGTTTTCAGCGGGTTTCCCCTTTCTCTCAGACTACGAACAAGGAGTCCCATGGCACTTTTAAAGACTAACAAATGTATTTATAAATAAATTATAAATATTATAAATATTTATAAAATGATAACTTTATTTATTTAATCATTATTATTGTTTTCCTAAAAGCCCCAACTCCTGGAGTCAAGTGGATATGTGATGATTTCAGTCTTCCTTTTTAAAGGAGAAGTATGTTATTATTATGTGGCTCATAACAAGATCATGCGTGTTGGCAACACTGGTTAAATTGCAGCAACCTGATGGCCATGGAGTACAGAACTGTACATGTCCTCATTAGAGATCTTACTTGACAAATATTTCTGCGCAGTAGCATTGTATACAACCAGTTGATCTAAGTGCTTATTGTTTGGGGTTCAGACCCACTGATTTCCTCTTGGGGTGTCTGGACTCTGATTGTCACACACACTCCACCTTAAAACTAATGAGGTCGTTTTCTCCCACAGCACCTATCAGAAGGTTGTTCCAGAATCACCGTCTTCTAACTTCCAGCCTAGAGATAAATGAATGCATTGCGGTCCCAAATCCATGCCGTAATGAATACACAGACCCAGAAATGACTGGCATGTCGATTTGTTTTAAAAGAAAATACTGAATTTCATTCCCTGCTCCCCTTTGCAATACTGTGTTATGCTGTACAAACTTGGGAACGCAATGGATAGATCTTTGCCATGGCAAGGCATGGAATTGCTGGCATGCTCCATTTCACAGATAGGCAGGTGGACGCCCAGACACATGGGCTCAAAGTCACTGAACGAGGCGGCACAGAGCCAGGCCGAGAATCTAGCTCTTTCTTCCTCTCATTTGCACGAAGGTGTGTTGAGCTGACAAGTCGCCTCTCTTCCTGCAGCCAAGATTAATAGATTTTAAAGCTGGAAGGTTCTGTTAGATAATCTAATCTGGCGTTTTGTATAACACAGGCCAAACAATTCCATCCAGTCCAACAACTTGTGTTTGATGAAAGCTTCTCTCCCCCAAAAAAGCATACCATCCTGATCTGAATTCAGTGAGAGGTGGAGGTAATTTATTCCAGTGATCGATCGCCGTCACTGCTAAAAATCTGTGCCTTATTTATTTGAATTTGTCCGGCTCCAGCTTCCAGTCTCTGGCTCTTCTGCTGCCTTTCTCAGCGAGAATGAAGAGCCCTTTAACGTCCATTATTTTCGCTTTGTGAAGGTACATACACGCTGTAATCAAGGCACCACTTGAGTTTTGGACATCTGTCTGCGCTGAGCATTGGGCGCTTTCCCTTACTCTGTTTTTCGTGGCTGTGGTGTCAGCGAATGCTGTGAGGAAACACAGCGCTTTCCTGGAAAGTGATGGAGAGATTTATTTTCACATGCTTTGCTTTGAACTGGTTGGGTCAGATTCCCAATCGGCATAAACCAGCATAGCTCTGTTGTAGTCTCTGTATTGCCGTTCTGTACACCGGGGTGCAATTGACTATTACTGCGGTGTAATTGACTTGGTACCCAAAAAGATCATTTGACCCCCGGGATTTCTGCAGAGATGGATGTTCTGTTTTCCTCGCCTCTGATTGGCTGAGCACTGTGTACCATGGCAACCACAGAAGCCAAACAACTGGGTGAAACTATGAATTCAGTAACTCTTTTAATTAACAGAGAAAGGCAGGCAGGGCGGTGGGGTTTTCTACCGCAGTTATGGGAGTTGGGGGGACACACGTCTCAACCGGTGGGATAAAAAGTGGGACAAATAGCTCCAGAATTGAAAGCAGGAATTGGAAGGGAGAAGGGCCCTTAATAAAAAGGAATGATGGATGTATTCTGTAAAAAGATATGCTGCCATATGCCTCTACTGCCGAGGAACCCAAAGCAGAGGATGCTGGAGAGGGGGGAAGAGAGAGAACTCCAAGAGGTTCCCTTCACAGGGATTTCCCCAGACCATTCTGGGAATGGTTAGCAGTACCTGGAGAACCAATCTGTGTAGAGCCAGAGTTTCAAAGTTTTTAGGTGCCAAAATACACAGGAAAATCCATCCCACTGTGCATGCCGCACCAGGTCCGAGGGACAATTCTCACCCCATCCCTGTAGCTTGCAAAACTCTGGCAGATAATGTGGTGATCTCAAACACTAGAAGGTGTAAGTTCTTCAAATATGGAGACTCACCACTGGGTAGGAAGGATGGTCTAGTTGCTGGTGCGTTGGACCGGGCTTGAGAAGGTTTTCATTCAAGGTTTTGGGCTTTCTTGAGCAAGTCATGTAACTCTACCCCACACCTCAGTTCCCATCTGTAAAATGGGCGTAATAGATTTTAAGGCCAGAGGGGACATTACATCATCTATATGGCCTCCCACATAGTGCAAGACAGAGAGTTTCACCCAATTGCCCTTGTTTTGAGCCTAATCATTTGTATTTCACTAAAGCACATCTTCAAGAAAGGCATCTTGTCTTATACGTCCCTGCTTCCAGGAGAAAATGGTCATGAGGCACTCACGAGCTACCCTGCTGAGAGCCACATGAGTACCAAGCTAAAAAGGAAGATCTTTTCCACTGGATTTTCAGAACAGTCTTGGTTTTATGATCTTGATGTTGGTTCCCCCTGTCTGCGTACACATCCTAGACTTGCAACTGATGAGATGAGGTGGTTTTTAATGTTGGCAAGAATGACACTCTTTGAATAAGTATTTGTCCAGCCCAGTTTGGCTCTGATCCCTGACTGGAAGTAGGTTCCTAGGGTAACTTAGATCACAACATTATAGTAATAATTGTAAAGGTTGAACAGTTTTATTAGAATGCACTTATTTCCAATGTTATGATTTATTTCCCCGGACTAGACCCATTTCATGGCTGAGGAATGCCACCAAAAATGATAGTTGGAAAACGACTCTGTGATCTTTTTTATTTATTTATGTTCATATATAGAAACATGTACATCCCTTACATAAAATTTCCTCCCTTAAACGACAACAGAGTCTTGTGGCACTTTTAAAGACTAACAGATTTATTAATCGCATGAGCTTTCGTGGGAGAAAATCCCGGGATTTCTCCCACCAAAGCTCATGCGATTAATAAATCTGTTAGTCTTTAAAAGTGCCACAAGACTCTGTTGTCTTTCTACAATAGACTAACACGGCTACCCCTTGGAATTCCCTTAAACGGACAGGGCAAGGTTCAATCTCACAGCTTTTATTGAAACTAAACTCCAGGTGAAATCCCATTCTGAGGGGAAATCAAACGAATTTGACGTGTTCGGGCCTGATCCAAATCCTTTGAACTTAGTACAATGGGTTATCATTGACTGACTGCATGGGCTTCCCACCATGCCCCTTCTGGCTTAGCAAGAGGGTTCAGCACTGGAAGGCATTGTAGCCACAATTTGCAGACCTTTCTCAGGCAAGGCCCCCTCTGACGTCAAGTGAAACTGCCCAGGAGTGGCAGGCCAGTGAAAGACCTGCCTGGGTAAAATTCTTCCTTCTAATGTAGGGGGACTTATATCTCCTCTTTCCCGGTAACTGCAGTTCAGTTCCACCGCCAGGATTACAGCCTGGAAACAAAAGGATTTGTTTAGCAATCTTTATTCAATCCAAGGAACTATTCCTGACATGGGGGTGGTTTTCTCCTGACAAGTAGCTGGATCTGTCCTTGTAATTGTCTGATCTTCAGGCTACTGCTGGAATATACGCACAGAACACACGCACACAAGTGCTACCCCTTCCCCCCCCCCCCCAGTTTCCCAAATGACCCTCCCTACAGAAGCAGTTTTCCTCACTCCCTTCAAACAGAGCCAGCGTCTAGGTGCCTTTCCAGAGATATGCATGTGCTGTGACATTGACAGTGTTCCTCTGGAAGGGGGACGAGAGAGAAGGAAGCTGCTCAGATGCCGCCGATATTTATCCCCTGGCTTAAGAACACTGGCTGAGGGTTTATTTTGTCGACATCACCAAATCTCCTGGTGATTCTGCTAAGCCTCCGAAAGGCATTCTGTTTACCGGACAGCTGCATTTCCACTGGGAGCTGATTGGCATGGAAAAGCAATTGGAATTGTTAGAAGAGGAGCCAGAAGCAGAGAGAGACACTAGACAGCAGCACTTAATCAAATGTTGTTTGCAGGGACAGCCGTGGGGAGACAAGTGCTAAATAAAAGAAGCAGGAACACTGGGTGCCTAGGAGCAGCAGATCTGTCCTGATCAAGTCTGCAAAGCAAAATTGGGAGATGAATCCTCCTTCAGTTTGATAAAGGGGCTTTTAGACAGAGGCTGGCCCATGCTGTGTATTCGTTAATTGCACAATCATCGACTCTGACTGTGATTTTTTTTTTTTAAAGGAATCTGGAGGGAAGAAGTTGGTGAAATATTTGCAGAGTGATAACAAACCAGCCGTGGAAGAGTTCTGCCTATGTGTATGTATTTTGGAGCTCAACGTGGTCTGCCGAACTTTCCTGCTTTTGTATATTTTTTTTTCCCCTTTCAGAACATGCTCTGTGATGTGCATATTTTGAGACTAGGGGGCTAAGGATGGCTGTGTAGACTGTGGGAAGAGTCAGTGTCAGCTGGTAAAAGAATAAGGCTGATTCCAGGGGATTAGAAAAAAAACGACAATCCCTGGCAATTTGTGTTCTCTCGAAGGATGGTCATCTGCTAAAAGAAACTGGGGAAGGAGAATTTATCTTTCCTTTCCAGATGACTGAAAATATCAGGAGAATTCTTTTGCTCCAGCTTCCATCTGTTAGGAGTTCCCGAGAGAAACCGCTGAAGAACAGCAATGAGACAGGGCAGGTTTCCTCCAGCACCTGCCTCTTGTTAAGGAACTCCACAACCCTGGAATCTGGGTCAGGGCATTTCAGAATTTAAAGAACATGTAAAGCAAGTGTGTGTCCGTGATCATGTAAGAATCCGCATGGCAACTCTAACCCAGAGAGACTTTCTCTGACCTGTCTGTGTGTATGGTTCACTGAAAGTTCCCTGATTCTTCCCCGTCTTGCTACCTGTTTACAGCTCTTGGGTTTGAAGGTTTCTTTCCCCATTGCAATTATGATCATTTGCAACATCAGCGCCATCAAAGATTGGAGCACTTTCCTCGCCCAGATCCTCCCCAGCATCAACAAGACCCTCAACTTGGTGCAGCAGGTGGAAGCCACCACCAGCACGGTGGTGAGTGTCCTGCAGGACCCCAAGCAAGAAGGCTACATCTCCAGCAGCCAGTCCATGAATTCCAGCAACTTCACCACCGCTCTGGACCACTTGTTCCAGTATTCATACTCGGACAATGAGCAACTGTACAAGGAGTACAAACCTCCTGCCCGGGACGCTATCCCTCTGCCCAAGGCGGTGCTCTACCTCCTCATGGCTGCCCTGGTGGTGGTGGCTGTAGCCTACGCCATTGTTGGGCACCTTATCAAGGATCTAGTTCACGATTTTATAGGTGAGTGCAGCCTGCAACGCTGGGTATAATGCGCCGTGCTGGGGGGATCTCAGGGGACTGTGTTGTATAGATCAGACTAGATGAGTTTGTGGTTCCTTCTGGCCTGAAACGCTGACTCTAATCCCAAAGGACCCACTCCAGAACCCAATGGCGTTTGAGGGTGTGTCTTTCCATTGACCTCCGTGGGTTATAGATCAGATTCCAGTTCCCCACCAGTCTGTGCCTTTCTATACATCTGTGATGGTGGATGCTGAGATCTCTAGAAGGCAGGTTCTCTTTTAGGGTTTGTTTAGGGGTTCTTTTGTACAATGGGGTCCTTACTCCTGATCAATACTGCTTCCACAATAGCAATGGTAAATATGTAAAATAATAGTGCGGAATATCTGTGTTTATAAAGAATTGCCCTCACAGAAGTTAAGCATCTTCCTTTCATGCCCTTTAAATGCCCATTCTTTAAAGGTTTCTGGAAGGCAATGCTTGGCTAGCTAATAAACCAGCCATTCCCCTAACCCTGCTAAAAGATTCCTTTGCAGGAGACGTTACACTTGCTACTGACTCGCATGCACCTGACAGTGAGCACTTGAAGAGGATCAATAAGTCATCATGAGGGTTTTAATTGCAAGAAAGTTACAAGCAGTTGGGACAAATTCATCCCTTGGAGACGCCGCCTTTACACCCAGCATGGAGGTCATTCTCTAGACGGCCTCCTGCTCCCACATTATTTTGGACTGTAGTGCTAAAGGTTAATGATCTGGCCTGAGTTATCCTGGAGGTCAGACTTAGATGATTGCATGGCTCCCTTCCGTCCTGGAGGCCAATAAATTAGTCCGCCATACCTTTTGCCGTAATAGTTTCCTGATCATTCACTATTGTACACCAAAGCTTCTGGGAGACATATTTATACAAGCTCCTGGACAATGTAATAATATTACCTTGCTCTTCCCTAGTGCTTTTCATCAGCAGGTCTCAAAATGCTTTACAAATGAGGGCTGCATCACTTCAGGTGGGGAAACTGGGGTACGGAGCGGGGAAAGTAACTTTAGAGCGTCGTATTTAAACCTAACGTGTTCCAGCGCTGGTGTTCGTAGCTCCTGGTTGGCTCTGTTGCTGATGTCACAGATTTCAGAGTGGACAGAGTAGGCCTCCTACAGTGTTGAAAAAATATTCTGGGCCTGAGCTGCCCGGTACGGCTGCATTGTCCAAAGGGTCTGGTTGGATCAGAACCTCATTGTCTTAGTTGTACTTCTGCAGACAGAGACAATCCCGGAGGCGCTCAAAACCAGAGCCCTCATTCAGCAAAGCACTTCAACGTGTTCTTAAAAGTTGTGGTAGGAGAATACAGGACAGGCAGCCAAGAGGCTGTAGCTCCTGACCTCCTTTGTGATTTTGTGAAAGGCGCTTCAACTCAGTGCTTCACTTTCCCTAACAGGAGAACAGCACTTCCGAGGCTTTGCAAAGTACTGTGTGATCTCTGGGTGAAAAGTGCCATGTCAGAACTAAGCCTCGTGATTATTAAACGCCCAGCAAAACACTAAAGCATAATGCTTCACTGAAAGTGCTTTGCTAAACCGGAGCAGAAAGCACTCTGGATCTGGGATGGGATGGCACTTGGGTCTTCCCTGTTATGTCAGCGCTGTAAGAGATCACTCAGACCCTGTTAAATATGTGGCTGAGTGCCCAGATTTCCCAGAATAACATCCAGGCATTCATCTTGTCAAAAGAACTGCTCGGCTGGGCTGCGGATCTGAAGAGAAGATCTTTTATTTATGATCAGACTCAAAATCGATGTAAGTTTCTGCCCCATGAAGGTGGAAATAGCAATAAATTACCCTAGTAGCTTCAGATTACCCCACCACCATAAAGAGTAGCTGAAGTCCCTATTAGTTTGCACTCTGTATATATCTTCTCACCATTTATACACCTGGAATGATTGAATCCTGCAGGGAAAGAGACTGAGACCGTGTGTTAACATTGTCAAGCGCATCAGCCGTTAAAGAGACGGTTTCATTTGAATGAGTTTGCATAAAATGACTTTGGGGACTGGGCCTGGGGGAGGAGGAATGGTAAATAAGCTGGGCTGCATTAGCACGTTTTGCACAATAACTGTATTTATACAGTAATCAGCAGAGCAAGGTTTCCCTATCAGTGCTTCTGTGCTAATCATATTTCTAATGGGGCTGATAAGGAGCAAAATAATATCCAGCACACAGCAGCCTGGCTGGCTGAGATTAAAGTATGAATAGTTAATCACTACTTTAAAAGTGCATTAAGAGACAGAGGATATTTTTGCCTCCTAAATAACCGCATATAAAAGAAAATCCCATACAGCTGCTTACCATCTCATTTTGGTTTGGAGTATAATTTAAGATGACAGAATGCACACAAATTGTCTGGTGTGCGACGGCACATATTAACAGCATAGCTTTTATAACGAGGCTCTGTATCTATGAATGAAGGAAACAGCAAGTGGACCTTCCTCCTGAGAAGTCAGAAAAGGCATTATCGGTAAAGGAATATTCCTTCACTGGAACTTTGAAAGAATTCAGTTACAACATGTTCTGAAAAACAAACAAGGAATCTGGTGGCACTTTTAAAGACTAACAGATTTATTTATTGCATGAGCTTTCATGGGAGAAAATCAAGCATTTGACGAAGTGGGATTTTCTCGCATGAAAGCTCATGCGATAAATAAATTTGTTGGTCTTTAAAAGTGCCACAGGACTCTTTGTTTGTTCTGCTGAACTAGACTAACATAGCTACCCCTTTGGAACTTGCAAAGAACAGCAACCTGCAAAACTTAACAGACAGGGACAGAGAAATCACTGGTTTTATACAAAACCAAGGAGGAGTCCTGTGGCACTTTTAAAAACTAACAAATGTATTTATTGCAGGAGCTTTCATGGGAGAATATCAAGCATCTGACAAAGTGGGATTTTCTCCCATGAAAGCTCATGCGATAAATAAATTTGTTAGTCTTTAAAAGTGCCCCAGGACTCCTTGTTTGTTTTGCTGAACTAGACTAACATGGCTACCCCTCTGGAGCTCGTCAACATGTTCTGAAGTTCCTCGATGACAGGTAACCCAGGGAAAGAGACAAATTACTTTGAGCTGTCCAAGAGGACAGGGAAGAGGAGCAGAGGGATGAAATTGGAGCATTGGATGGTGAATATGGGAGGGGGAATTACCGAGGCTAGGTCCACACTTTGATCGGCAACGGCGTCAAAAACCGCACTCCTGGCCGATGTCAATCTCATTGACAGAAGAGCCGATGTGGACGGTGCTGCTTGATAGAGAGCTCGTTTAATTATTCCTACAGCAAAGCTCTCTCCCATCGGCATAGAGTAGCTACCCAGCAGACCTTGCTGTTAGGTCTCCAGTGTAACCATAGACTGGTTATCAGAACAGCCCCCCAAGGAGAAGGCTGGGCGTTCTGTCACTCAACTTGTTTCAAAGCAGACTGGACAAAGCACTCAAGAATATACGGTAAGGAACAGTTCTGAAGGGGCTGATATTATAGTCCTTACTGCACTCCTCCCAGGGGAGTTTTGCCTGAGTGAGGACTGCAAGACTGCGTCTAAAACACCCAATTTCTCTTTGCTGGGGTCTCTGATTTCTATGATCCTCTTATTACTCTAAGGGCTGGGGTTTAGGGCACCCACATGTCAGGCATATCCTCTGGCACATCCCTCAGAATAAAGCCCTGTCCTACAAACCTTGCTCAGGTTGAGTAGAACCAATCTCACTGGGGTGGCTCATGATGTGGAGTCCTTTGAGCCTGCCGGCGGGAATCAAAATGGGGCTCACTGGGGGGTATCTGCCATTGAAGTCAACCTGATGCTTGCCTGAGTAAATACAATGTGTGTAGTCACAGCTGGCAGGACTGGATCTCTGCACAGTGGTACAGCACTGTTCGTTCCTTTTTAGGAAATTGTGCTGGGTATCACAGGTCAACGTACAATGATAATCCCATCAGAGGAGCTCAAAGCCCTTTACAAAGGAGTCCCCATTTCACAGATGGGAAACTGAGACAGAGAAAGGGACAGGAAGGAGGGAAAATGCTAGACAAAATTGTACCTTGGTGCTAAGCTATATTTACTGATGGAGAAACATTCCGTCTTGCCTGGAAAAAGCAGCCCAAGCAGGAAATGAAACATGATTTTAGCATTAAAATAAGGAGATGTTTTCCTTTGTTGGACAGACCAAGGTGGTGTACCACTGTGTACTTGATAACTATTCCGATTTGTTCCAGGGCCAGATCCAAAACCCTTTGAAAAACCTCCCAATGACTTTAATGGGCTTTGGACCAGGCCCATATTTGGTGAGAAAAACCAGATTTGAAAGAAGCTTTACTTCAGCCCTGGAGTAATATCAACAGACGATGTTGCAGATCAGATCCAGCTTTGCATATTACAAACCTGTCTGGAATCCTCAGGAAAACGCTTCCCCCAAGAGATCAATGCAAATCACCGTTACTAACAAAATAAAACATAAAAAAAAAAAAAAAGTTGGATCTGGAACAGCAAAAGGAGAGAATAGACCGGTTGCCATGGAGATGCTAGTGTGTGAGAGTCATGGCGTGGAGAGACTCCCGTCTGTGGCGTGATCTCCGGTGGGGCAGTGAACAGTTGGAACAGCTGATCCAGGGATGCAGTGGAGTCTCTATCCCATGTATTTGTAAAGTCAAGATAGGATGCCTTTCTAAAAGATCTGCTTTAGCTCAAACAGCAGTTACTAGGCCAGATGAATCATTGAGGGAAGTCCTTACACCCTTTATGGAGGAGATCAGGCTAGATAGAGTAATAGAATAATAGAATAATAGGGTTGGAAGGGACCTCACGAGGTCATCTAGTCCAACCCCCTGCTAAAAAGCAGGACCTCTCCCCCTAAATCACCCCATGATTTAATAGTCCTTCTTCTGGCTTTAAAAATCTATTACACAGACCTCCATGGAAATCCTCTCCCGGGGACAGGCACCTCTGGATCAGATCCTCAGCTACCATAAATCAGGGTAGTCCCAATGAAGTCGATCTAGTTCTGGCCTGCGAACTGCAAGATTGAAGCAGTTGGCCGTTAGGAAACCCCCTTCTTGAAGAAAAGAATGATGAATGAATTTGGTGCTCTGGAAAAGAAGTAACTGATACACCCTCATTAGATGGCCTTAACTATCCCCTTTCTGAGCCACAACACCCTTGAAATGATTCAGATCTGGGGTTTGTTTAGGCAGAACTTGCCGAATTGGACAGAGAGAAACATTCTGTTCTGTTCCTTATACTGTGCCCATCATGGTGATATCTAGGCTTGGAAGGATTCGAGTTTTGTTGGTAAATCTCTATAAATGTCCATTACACACACACACACACACACACACACACACACACACACACACACACA